>WEIV01007661.1:88266-134264 GCA_013390005.1 Calyptomena viridis | reverse complement strand
CAAGTGATTTGGAAAAAAAAGACAGGTTGCAGGTGCATGTGGCAAATTTTGTTAAGGTTAATAGCCCATTTGTAATGGAATATGGTGACCTTAGGGAAATATAATGATTCATAAATAAAAAAATACAGGGAACTTGCACTTCACTGCTCAGCTCTATTGACCCTGAAAAGCAACCACCACGTAGGAACTAGCAGAAAGTTGGTCATAATAAATAATACCCCTTGCTGGTGACAGCAGAGTAAATGTTCCTCATAATAAATATTGACAATGGAGAAACATACAAATTAAATATAATTTGGGACAACAGAGTACAAATTACAGCAGTATTATGTTCAACAACAGCACCAAAATGTTATCTGCCTAGATGTGCTTTTTGGACCAAAAAAGTTGAAAAGTTGTTCAAATGGAGTCTCTTCTTTCTGTGAGAAGGCAAGAGTTATAAGTTAAGACTTGATAAGTCTTAACTTTTTATAAGTTCAAGACTTTAATTTTTAAATGCTAGCCTAAAAGCAGGATAAATTCATGATGAAGGGGTTTGGTTTTGCATGATTTTTTTGAAGGTTTGTCTCCACACAAATAAATATTCAGCAAATAAATGCATTTTTCTGGGCATTTATATCTAAAACCATATAAATATGTATTTAATATTCGTCAATCCTATTTCTGTTTTTTCTTTTTGTTCTGCAGTTTATTGTGGAGTGTCATGGGAATACACTTCTTCCTCAGTTTCTGGGCATGTACCGGCTTACTGTTGATGGAGTTGAAGTATATATGGTCGTTACAAGAAATGTGTTCAGCCATCGTTTATCTGTTTATAGAAAATATGATTTAAAGGTGAGAAATAGTTGCTGTTGGAATAACTGATAATGTATCTGAAAGTCTTTGCTATGAATCTTAGATTATGCTGATGCTTGAATATTGCTCAGAATTTTAATTAATTTTAAATTGTGTTATGTAAGAGCCAGTATTAACTAGTTTAATTCCACAGCTAGGTGTAGCAAAACTGAAGGATGGTTTTACATAAATTGTACAAATTTATTTGTTTTGTGCATTTTTAAATGCAGGAATTTAACCAGGTATGTTTGTTAAATGTTACTGATGGTTAAAAGTAAAACCCTTCACACCAGCACAGTATTAATTCTGCTTCTTATGAGGTTTTGTCAACATTATGAAAAGCCACTGTTGATTCTGCAGAGAGCTTTTATAAAACAACTACATATCATCATTTAAACCAATAAATGCTGCTAACAAAGTACATCACTATTACAAAAGCTTCATAATTTATTCAGTGTTTTAAAAATAATTCAAGTAAAAAGAAGAGGCTTAAAAATAACAAAACATATGTTGCCTTTTATCATAAAATCTGTTTTAGGTTTATTTCAGAAGCTTTCTCTGCTCATTGTAATTTTGCCAGTAGTTTAATATACAATGCTTACAACAAAAGCCCAAAATTTAGTCTGTCTTCTTACCTAAGGGATTGTATTTTAATTTCCTCTATAACGTATCCCCTTAGAAGCCTACTTCTTTCTAATACATCTACTTTCTATTTGCTAAACCACTAAGTGCATCTGCACTTATTTTAAACATTATTTGAAAATGTTCATTTATCATTCTGTATTAAGAGAATTGTACTATGATGTGCTGCACCATCCCTCCCTTCTGTCGAGTCTCTGCCTAGCAATTTATTAGATAGCTGACTGAATTTGATTTATAAGAACTGATTTCCAGATTGTCAACAATTTAGTCTTTTGTATTTAGTATTATTGGCAGCAGTTGTTAATAGAGGAAGTTATTTTTTTAATTTGAGAGAACTGTATGTGTTTTAGAGAACCATAATGTCCAGATACATTAAAAAAAGGCACGAAAGCAAAACAGAAAGAAACAGTAATTATATACAGTATGTTCTTAATGTGGATGTCAACAGCTCTTGCTGTTATTTACATCTGTGAATACTTCTGTACTCTATTCAGTTTGTCCAGCTGGACAGTGTTGCTTTAACTTCTCATACAGTTAAAATTTAACATCAATATCATACTAATCTTCAAAACAAACTCCTTCACAGAGCAGATTTATAGTGACACTGCATATACTATAAATCACCTTTTTTTTATATTCTTTGCTACAGCATCTGTAGTTGTAGATTGAGAGTCCTTTTTAGTACATGAATGTTTGACACCAGCTTAGAACTCACTTGTAACACAAGTCTGTACCTGTGTAGATGCTGGGGAAAAAAGGACCACCGATCAGCATAGGATTTCCAAAGTATTTTCCTGGCCACAGAGACATTTTGTTAAAATGACTTCAATGTCGTTTTTTTACCAAATGTCAAATCAGGCATTCTCCCTAATTTTTACTATTGTGTACAGTTTTTTTCCTTCAGTTTGGTTTTCAGCTGATCTTTTTTTTCTAGCCTAATAGTCTGTTAGGGCACAGAATACAATATAAAAAGCGTCTCATCAATAAACTAAAATGTCAGGCTTTTACTGGGCTTTATTATCACTCAACAATGAAATCCCTGCTTGCTGGGATGTACCTAATATCCAAGAGATACTGTCTCATGTATCTTTCTCTCCATCCTTTCTAAGCTTTCTAAGTTTCTTTCTGCAAACAGCATAAAACATGGTATGAAAGGATGTGTTGGGAATCCTCACATTCTTTAAACTAGTAGGACTCCACTCCAGCACTTTTTTACAGAATGCACACCTTCCAACAAACAGTAGAGCTAATTTACCCATCTTTTGATATCCAATTGTCAGGTTTGTGGTGACTATTTCTTGCAGTGCTATTGTGTGGTAAACAAATGGTGGGTACTTAAAGGTGTGGTTCTGCTCCAAAATATTTTTAAGGAAATATATATGGTCATTTTTTTTGTCATCTCCATCTTATTCAAAGCACCATATTGCCTAGTAGTTTTAAGCTGGGGAAAAAAAAATATCCAAAATGTCTTTGGCAAGCACTGTAAATCTTGTGAATCCACAGTTGGTCTCATCTCTTCTTTTTACTCCATGTTGCTGTGAGGTACATTGTTCTTTTTTTGTACTTTGTGGTCTCTTAAATAATCTCTTTGTTTATACTGTGTGACATCCTTTTCAAATGCGTATTATATGTGTCTAAACAGTTATGTAGAATAGGCTATCCCATAACCATACAGCTGAGTTGGCACAAAAAGATGAGAAGTCTGACAAACAAACTGAACTTCCGGGATGATAGACTCAAAATGAAGGTGAGAGATGAGGAAGAAGCTCCAAGAATCAGGAGGACAATAGATGTAGAGCATTTGAGGATTTAATTCATCTTTCTTCTCTCATGATACATCTTCAAGTGATTGCAGCAGTTCAGCAGTCCTGGGTGTTCTACCTACTGTATCACCTTTCTTTAAAATAGCTCTCAAGTTCAGAAGGATACAGTTCATCCACTTTTTGACCTGTTATCGTTACATTTTCAAATTAGTTTCTGACATATGCACATTTTTAGATCCATTTTTTCTGTTTCAGGGCTCTACTGTGGCTCGAGAAGCCAGTGACAAAGAAAAGGTATGGTGCATTTGTTTCTTTTTCAATTATCTAACCTGCTAGCTAGTCTCAGAACAAACATAACTAGTGCTGTTCTGCCCCTTTTCTTTTTTTCTGCCATGTTCTTCCCTCTTGAGTTCTACCTTATCCCTCCTATATCTTCCTCTGTTTTCTGCAGACCTTTGAATATTGGTTTGCAATGGTGTTGAAATTTCAGAGGTAAGTGAGCCAATTCTCTACCTCCTCCTTTTCCATTTTTCTATTCTCTTAGTTTCTTCAGGGTCTGCCCTGTGGTAGGAAAACATCAGGGCTTTGTTCTCTTCCCTCCTCCTTCTTCATCCTCTTTCTCTTGCTCCTTTAATGTTGAGATTTATGGATACTCCATGTCAGTTAATGGAATAATGTGATGTGACACCACTTCTAAAGTGAATGCCAAGATGAACCAAACCTTGAATTGTGAGAACCTTTGGGTATGTAAAGCTTATACAAACAAGAAAACGACTGACAGACTTAGATGTACATGTAGCTATAATGAGAAAGTGTCCCTCAAATTCTAGATTGAATCTTTGCTCTAAAAGGAAATTGATCACTTTGTTTTTCTGCACCTCCCACTTCAGTTCATTTAGAAAATTTAATATTCTCAGAATCAGTTTTTCTTTGAGGTTTTAGTGAAATTGCCTGATAGCAGTTCAGGAAAGGTTTTTCTAGGGATTCTCCAGATAATTGAAATTGGAACATAGTCTCCATCATCTAAGACTTTGAAGTCTAACAAATTTGTTAAAGTCTAACAGCCCTGAGATTAGCTCAGTTGGTTAGAGCACAGTGCTAACCCAAGGTTGTGGGTTTGATGCCGTAGGGTCCATTCATTTACAGGCTGGACTCAATGATCCTTGTGGGACCCTTCCAACTCAGAATAATGATTCTGTGAACCCTTGTTTTCTCAATTTGTCCAAGCACATTGCTTCTGAATTAGCATAAGATCATTCAACAGTTCACTTAAGAGACTTCATTTTATATTGCCCCCAAATTCCATTCAGATAATTTGTTTTTCCTCTAAGCATTAGTTGTATCGTACCTGCTTCTCTGAGTCTTCTACAAATCACGTAGCTGGACTAAGGAGTAAGGGACCTGGCAGTAGCTGTCAGCCCTGCAGTTCTCGCTGAAAAGTCTATGTAAAGTTTTTCCACTTTGTCCTGGGGCATGACCACTTAAAATTCTTCTTCCAGCATTAGGCAAGCACCATGTCCCAAATGCCAGCTGCAGTTAGGATTGTCAGCATTAGCTCTCCTTTAGCTATACAGGGCACTCAAGAACATGTCCTGAGTGGTCTCTGTTCTTTTGTTGTCATCTGGTTTTGTTCTTGTTTACTAGTGCAACTCTGGTGTGTTTAAAGCAAAGGGATTAACCCTTCAGTGTCTTAAAAACGATACTAATGTCATTGAAAACCTCTGCTGGTAGTACTAAAATACTCTGGCAGAAATGAGGAGGGCAAATTATTTGGAATGGACCACTTCAAGTTGCAACATTAATGTCTGGAATACTAATGTAAAATTGAACAATATTACGCTTGTTCAGCTATACAGGAGCTGATACTATACAGATATTTAGTGCAGCAGTTTTTAGTAGGTTTAAGAATATGCCTCATAATAATAAATAGATGAATAATAATAGACACATGCTGTAGTTAATACATTGAGAACCTCAAACAAACGGTGCCTTTTGTTCCCATGGAGGTTCATGGCAAAATTGCTATTGAACTTGTCTATAGCCAAGTTGAAACAAAATTGTGTAGTTTTATATAACCATGTCCAACAATTATTTTCTAAATTTAATGTGAAATCATAACTTCAGTAAGGCAAATAAGAAAAATTCCTATCAACTTCACATCTAGAACCTCCCCTTTGATTTTGAGTACTTCTCTGAAAGATTTAAAAACCTCATCCCCCAGATTCTTACTCTGCTATTTTAATAGTTTGATTTCTTGAGATGGAACTGCACAAAGCTTCTTGATCTTGCAGTCAGATGATCTGAGACTTTCAGAACAGCTTTCTGTTACTCATAGTTCCCCTCAAACACCAGTGTAATGCAGCAGGCAAGCCCAAAGCTCTCACTCAGAACAGATGTTTCTAAGAAAGAGAATTACTGGGTAGACTTCTAAGTTTGTAGAGAGAACAACATTTTACACTTTCAAGAAAGGTTCTTAGGGATTTAAACAAGGGAAAAATAGTATATTCCTATTACTTGGCTTTTGTTTAAGTTTTGAAGTCTGCTGTTTGATGTGAAAGGGTCAGAGGAGTACCCTGTGCCCGTGGATTGAGGATGTTCGAACATTCATTGTCACTATGATCTGAATCTCCTGCAACAGGTGTGAGAACTGCAGTGGTTTACTCACCTAAACTACTCAAATGCTTTAACCTGAAACAAAAAGAGTGTTGTGTACTTATACAAATAGACAAGCAAAGCTTCATTTTGAAGCTTTGAGCAGTTTTAAAGTCATGAGATGTATCTCTGCACATAGATGTATCTCTGTCATAGATTTCAGGACCTTGAGGACTGTGTGGACCTAAGTATGTAAATGGTCCATTATTCATAGCTGGCAAGTGGAGCCCTGTAGTGTGTTTTTTCACTTGTATTTTCTGTTTCAAACTTTTTGTTTGTTGTCTGTGGGAATCTCAAGTCAGTCTTAAACATTTTAAAACAACTGGAAAATTTGTACTTGAAAAGGAGGGAAAAGAGAGTCATTTTAGCAAATTCTCTGAAGAGATTTTAGCGCCTCCTATCTTAGAAGAAATTATCCTGAGTGATTAATTTTTAGCCAGAGGCAAGTTAGATCATAAATTCATTGATATTATCCTGAAATTACATTAATATAATTTCAATTAATGGCAGCATTATTTAATTATTACAGAGGTATCTATGACTATTCACATCTGAGAAACAGTAATAAAAGACAGGATGCTTTTGGTGGTAAAATGTATATATAAAATGTACAGCAGTGCTCTTGTCTTTTAATGAGCTTTTAAGTACTTTGTATTGAATTTCAAATGCCAATATTCAAGTAATCAAATGGTTTTTTGAATATCAAGAATATTATGTTTACTTCTCCTAAAGCTGCAGAAGTCAGAAAACAGAAGCACAGCTTAGTCACATTCTAATGCAGACTGTAAATTTTAGATAAATTACTTTGTAAAGGCAAATTTGGTGAAAATTACAGTGTTCTTGTATCTTTTACCTATCAAACAGTAAGTTACTCAGTAAGAAAGATACAATTATGCAGAAAGATTTAATGGACTATAAGAAATCAGAAGGAAAAGTATGTTTCTACTTTAGATCAGTTTTTAGGAAGAAAGGTTGTCTGGATTGACTTTTGAGAATGATACTTTTCCATCCTGTTTTCAGTTTACCTCCTGTTTGACTGTCTTCAGCTGCTTAGTATCCTAACATATTGATGAGAAGCTCTGAAACTGTCATTTTAATATTTTGTGATAGTCAGTGCAGTGACAAGTGCCGTCCCTTAGATTTCACCTTAACACACAGTTCCTTCATTTGCGTTATAAATGATATTTTTAATAATAAAGACATCACTTTCTTGGCAACACATATCATAACATTCACTTACAGATGTCTTGAATTTTACAAGAACAGTATATTTCAACAGTTGTCAAATTCTGACAGCTGCTCCTTTTTATTTTTCAGGCTCTAGTTCTATTTTATTTTTATTTTTTTAATAGTGGGCATTTTCTATTCATTCCTTGCACAATTTTGCCCTCTTAAGTGAAACGAGGATAATGCAGAACTCCCCTGGTGGTCTGCCTGCTCACAATTATGCCATACTTGTAGTACTACATCAAATTAGCTGTAACAGCTGAGTCTACTTGTACTGATAAAAGAACTTAAGCTGTTGCTTGAGCGTGAGCAGCTCAGAAAGAAATTTGAAGAGAAAAATAAAGCCTAACTGAACTGACACCCACCGTATTGCATCTTTCTTGAGCAATTTCAGTGATTGTTACATATTTTAAAATTAATCTAGAACTGGTTGCATTGCCACCTGTGTGGTATGTGTTGTCTCATAAATCGGCATAAATGCAGAAAAATCACAGTAAATACAATTGAACAAAGGATTTTCTATTTGAGTTTCTTTTTGGAAAAAAAGATTGCTGTAGTTGACAGTTATGTTACATCTTAGTTAAATCGTGTGCAAAATACATAGCTGTGATAATTGGATTGGAAGATGCCACTAGATGTTAGCTTTGTGTTTTACTTTATATAGTACAACATAATTGACTGATTTCTGAGGGGAAAGTATAACCTAAGGAAGAAGGGGTTTAGTATAGGAGTGTACCAGCAAGATCACTCAGTCTTGACTCAGTTTCTTTTTTTTTGGTGTCACTATGTAAAACTTTATTTGAGGTAGATCATTCCAAAATCTGTGCTATTTTTTTTCCCACTAATTTAAAATTGCTGTTTTCAGAACTGCGTGTGTTTACTTACCACTTCTAGTGATTTCAGTCTTCTTCATGTGCCGATCTCTTAATTTCTCTGTGAAATGAGTCTCAAGGTTGCAATGTACAGAGATTATAACTTTCTAAACACCACACTGCAAAGATGGGAATAGATGTTCAGAGTTCCAATTCCTATTTTAGCATTTAGCCTTCACATGACATCAACCTCATTATTGTTTTTCAAAACAAATCACTGTTTTGCCTTTGTTTTTTTGGTTAGTTTATTTAAAGGTCTGTTTTCCATATGTTAGAAGAATTAAAAACAATGAAAGGGGAATTTTGTGTTGTATTTTATATATTGCATGTTCATTTTGCAGCAGGAAGACATTAACACTAAGAATAATTAATGCAGGGTGTGTTTCCCTGAGCATTGAAAAGACAGTTTCTGTTTTGGTGCATGCTTGAATACCTACAGCATCTTGTACAATTTGTTTTGTCCCACAGAAATGCTTGTTACATTGGCTAAAGTCGTTCTAGTGTTCCCCCTCAAGCCTCCTTTTGAGGTTACAGCTCTGTTTCCATTGCCTTTTACAGGCCTGTGATGTCAAGTGAAGCTGCAGACCCTTGTTTGTTTAGAAACCTCAGTCTAGGGCAAGGTAAATTGTGCAACAAAAGTTTGAACCCAGCTCACAGAACTACTTCAGGGAAGAAGCTGCAGTATTCAGGCTTCTAAAGGAAATTATTCTTCCATCTTGTAGATCTAGTGACTCCAGACTTTTGATTCATTTCAAAACCACCTGTTTGAAATTATTGCAAACTATATTTAACCTTGGTTTTTTTTTTTTCCTAAATACTGCCTTCCATATATGCTGATGAGCCCAGTATTTAAAAAAATAAAGGTACATGTGGGCCATATGCTGTGAAAGAAGCCCAGGGTGTGGACCTTCACTCTTGGCAGATGTTTTATATCCTTTTCAAAAGTTATGAATTGTAAGCCAAGTTTTTCCATGATTAGCTGTGTGAATAATGTGACTTGTGTCTAGTTCCAAAAAATAAGTCTGCTGTGCCACATTTTTCCTACAACCTAATCTTTGCCTTTGTTAGGTGAGAAATTCTGCCAAGTTGTGAAGACAATTAGTCTTTTTCCTTTATCAATCTGAAACTTTTGTGACCTATAGCTGTTTTAGCAACCTGCTTGCAAAATGTCAGCATTAATATTAGCTATGACCATTATTTTTGATGTTGTGATGCACAAAAAATCTTTTTAGGGAAAAAGAATTGCTAATATTAATTTCAACACATTCAGATAGGATGCTGAATTGAGATGTATTAAGACATACACAAAAACTATTTCCATGTTGATATAAAAATAAAACTTCACGTGGTTCCTACATTCCAAGTTATTTTTTTATCCAAAACCGTATCAGTGGGCTCTTACACTATAATTTTAGTTTTTGAATAAGGTTGTACACATTCTGTCATCTTAGTTACTAAGAAATCTTTATTGGTTTTCAGCCTTTTCAAATGCAGTGAAATCTTTCTGCCATTAAAATTCTCTGTGACCATGGCAAACTTTGGAGTGCAAACCTGAAGTATGCAAATAACATGCTTTTTTAATAAATAAATATTTCATATTTGTAAAACCTGTTGTGCCTTTCTTACATCTTTAAATAGGGGATTAGAAACAATGGAGGTGGTTCAGAAAAAAAATCTATTATTAATTTAGTGGAAGTAGTTAGATGTTCATCTCCTGTGCAGCTCTTAAAATATTTAGTTCTTTAATGACAGTAATATGTTCATTATAATGAATTATATTCTAGGAGAATCCTTTTCCAACAAGGATTTTGCTTCATTGGAAATATTTGAGACTTCATAAAAAATTAACCATATCAATTATTTCATTAAAGCAAAGTCTCAATTTTTTCATTCAGATAGTTCTGAACTGCCACAATGTGATTCTATTTGTGTTTATTTATTTCAGTGCATAAGAAGAAAATTAACACAGTAGGATTTTTCAGCATGAATGCATATATTATTCATTTTGCATAACTACAAGAGTCATTTCTAGTTGCATATTTCATAGGTTTTAATTCTTCAATTCACAAATCAATTTTAAGACATGAATTTCAGTTGAAATACTAGTAGAATCACTACTAGTGCTGGCTGTCATTAGTAACACATGGGACTGCAACAGTGTTCTATTCAGCTTTAAATAAGTAGGGAGAATAATATTGCCTAGCACACTTTAAAAAAAAAAGCTTTGTCTTATAACATCTAGAAAGAAGGAAGAGTATAGACTGGAAGGCATCATGCAAATAATGTGATGAGGGCAACCACTGGCACACAATTTTTTAGCTTCAGTTTCTTAGGTGAGACCAACTGCTTTTTACTTCTCGCTTTTTCACATACCTCGGAACTGGCATTTAACTTTTGTGATTCTGTGCTTGCCAGGTCTTCACAGCTATGGGCATTTGGGTGAAGAAAAATGACCTCAGATAAATATCTTCAGAGGGATCATCAGGGACTGGGAAGCCTGCACACAAGGCAGTAACATGTGGCTCTTTGGGAGAGCTGACTCACTGCCCTGAACGTCCTTGGGAGAACCCCTTGGGTCTTGTGATGGCAGACAAGAAATGCGCTAGTGGCAGCTCTGCTGGCTCACTTTTATTAAAAATAGATCAGACACAAGGTTAAAGTGGAATATGGCACCTGCACAATGGGCTTACCAGCTCTAGCATCTTCCAAAAAGACATTGCTTGTAATTTAAGTTTTATTTTTACTGAGACTGTCTTCATTGTCAGAGTGCGGTTCCCCCTCGTGCCGCCCGCCGGTCTTTCCGGCTGATGCTGTGCTCTGCTCTGCAGGAAGTCTGTGGCAGAGCCTAGAGACAAACATGCATCTCAGCATATTAACCACAAGCACATCCTTCCTCTGTGCTCACCACCCTGCTTTAAACAGCATTAGTGGGGGGGGGGGGGGCTGTCAGTGCTAGTGGGTTTCTTATATTTTAACCTCTACCTAATAAATAACTTGGATATACTAGGTGGAAAAATAATCTGGGGATTTTTTTTTCAGTGACTTTGGGCTAGAAATGAAGGGAGCTTGGTTTCCTGCATTCTTTTCATTGTTGTTTCATCTTAAATTAATTCATCCAAATCTCCTCTCCATTCTTAAGCATCCCACGCACTGGATTCCATCCTCTGGTGTTGGCAACATCCCTGGATCCACAGGCCTGCCTCTGCAGAATTAACTCTTGTCCATGGGATAGTATGCTCGATTGTGTATGATAATCTCTACAGCTATTAGTCTGGAATGTTTATCTGATGTTTCCCCTACTCATTTGCATCCTATACCACTTACTGAAGAGGCCAGAAAGAAAATCCATGCATGCTGTGCAGTCATATTTTAGTAAACAATTAATTGTGAGTTTCAGAAAGTGTCCAGTGTCATTTGAAAGTAAAGCAGGCGAGCAATGCAGGATGACTTCTCCACGGAAATAGAGTCTGAGATAGGTGAATGGTTATAGCTCCATCCCAGCTGCTTGGGTGGTTTTTTTTCCTTTTATTACAAATTTAAATAGAGGATTTCTATTAAAATTTGTTTTAATAGATGCAACACAGTAATAATTCAGAGCAGCCAGAGTAGGATCTTATTTTTTTCTAGAGTTCATAGGTGTCAAAATGCAATGGATTTAAGATGGATTCAGTACTATTAAAATTTTACTAATTGCTTAAGTGTTTTTGAGCAGTTATTGGAAGAAAAGGATCGCTTTTCTAAACAAAAGCAGCATTGTGGTATCCTGAGCAATTCACAAATTCCAGCTCCAAAAAATAAATTTGGACAGTTGAGGAATTGAATATTTTGGCCACCTCAGCACACAGCCCAACAGCAAAAAGAACTTCTGGACATTATGAAGATCCAAAAGGGCATTTCAGAGTCTTCTGTGGTGCTCGCATTTTAATGCTGTGCTTTTTAATAAGTATGTTTTGAAGCAGAGATTCTTTTCCTTACTGTGTCATAGGAAGAAAACAAACTTTTTTAAAAATACTATCTCCAGTAAGATTAGAAACAATGTCTAACTAGTTAAACTTACAGAGGACATTCCAGTAAGCTGATGTTAGCTGCCTTTTATTCCTAGCAGAAGAACTTTCAGTTTAAGGGGAAATTATTTTGTTCAGAGTACTCATTAGTTCATGGTCATTGACAATTGCAGCACTCGGTTGTTCTGCAACATTTTCTTTGCAAAGAAAACCTGTTCTTCCTTATTTTAGCTTAAAGGTTGGGGAAGGAAGAAAGGCTGTTCATTGCTCTTAATGGGCCAATTTTTTAAAGGCTTTTGATTCCAAGAGGTACTATGACTTCTAGTTTGCTTGACTAAATACTTTTTTGCTTGTTGGCTTGATGTTTTTTTTTGAATAAACTTTGAGTCACTGCCCTTTAAAAACAGAGCCCGTTTGAGGTGTCCCAGTACTGAATCCAGTGGTTACTCTATCTGGCTTTCCTTAGCACTGTTACAGATCACTTCGTGGGAGAGTTGAAGATAATTAACTAACACTCCAAGAATATTTAATTATGTATTTAAGAGGTAATGGCCGCCTCTGCCATTTGCCATCTTGACAGCGAATTTCATAATTCTGTTCATTGCTTTTCAGTAATTATTTGGTATTAGGCACGTGTAAGCATTCATTGTAGCTATGTAAAATGCAATCCAGTCTGACTTCCTGTGTGACATCTGATGCAGGCCCTTTGTTGTAAAGGTACAGTTGTGTTTCGACTTATTGTCAGTCACTTTGATGAACAACATCTTGGAAGAAGCTCATGGAAGTCATCGTTCAATGCAAATCACATATTGAGATGGAGATTTTGTCCTCTCTACCTTTGCTGCATGCCCAGCAAGCACATACCTTCTAGGCCAAATATTTACAGGAGGGATAAACTAAGGAAAGAGCTCCACGAGTGCAGTTATGAAGAGCTGCATGCCATGGAGGAGAAGTGCCTCGTGGTGCCCTCTCAGGCACAGAGGGTCTCCAGAGGAGCTGCTGCCACCAGCGGGGCTGCACGGGGCCAACAGCTTCACCACACTCCTCTTTGCAACCCCACTCTTACAGGAGTTTTGATTTATTTTAGGCCAAAGAGCTGCCGACGTTCAAAGACAATGATTTTATTAATGATGGCCAAAAGATTCATATTGATGAGAATAACAAAAAGATGTTCCTTGAGAAACTCAAAAAGGATGTTGAGGTAAGAATGTGCTTGTTCAGTTACATGTGATTAAAATGTGTGGCAAATTACAGATATCCCAGGAAATCATACCTGTAATTCCTTAATGAAAACTCTTGTTTATGAAACTGTAAGCACAACTGTTTTAAATGAAACACAATTTAAACTTTCAGGAGTTGATCACTGCTTTTGCTGATGTGATAAATGCCTTGCTGCCATAGCTGGTTGCCATACATTGTTCCTGCCTTGATGATGTGATGTTAAAATGATGGTACTACTTAGTACTTAAGCGCTTTACAAGCCTAGTTCTTCCAAATGCCCCCAAGAGAGAGGTGAGTATTGTTAGTTGTGTTTTACAGGTGGAGGTGCACCAGAGCTGAAGTTACACAGACTGTACAGTCCATAACAAAGGAGGGGCATCTCCCCCACTCACAGCCATGCATGTCCTATTTCATATTAGTAATCCAGTTTTAAATCATTCTTAGTATCACAACAGTAGAGTGCTTCAGTAATTCATGTACAGAAATTGGACTCATTTTCTTAATGTGGTCATTTTTCTTTCATATAAATTTGTAATTTGCTGAATATAGTAAATACTTAATAGAAGAGTGTTAATGTGTGAGTTTAATGTAATATAACTGATTTAGTTCAGCTAATAAAAGAAAATAAATATCAGACTAACTCGTTCACACAACTTGCCTTCAGTTTGCATAAGTGAAAATATTTTGTGTATTTTTTTACCAAACACAGTATTTTGCAGCTTTATACTCAAAGCCTAAAATTTGTTTTCAGGGAAGGACATGGAAGAGACTTGATAGCAAAATATGTCTGTGACTTAATAAGACTTTCAGCTATTTCTATCAGAAGGGCTCTGTGAATTGACTTGTCTGGCTCTTCAGATCTATATCTCATTAGCTGCACAAAACAAAATACTGTTATTTTAGAATCTACCCAATAGTTTGCTTTTGAGGAAGTCTGATTTCCAATCGTAGTAACAATGAGAAATTTATGGTGGTGATAAGATGAAAATGCAAATATTTTGTGAAATATCAGTGTGTGTTTATTTCGTATTTAAAATATTGTGCTGGAAAACTGCTCTACGGATGTCACAGCTTTAGAGATAAGTTTATTTGGGTTAAAATTTTGTGCTTTTGTAACATATGCTGCTGTTGCTGACTAATTGCTTTTACAGTAAGTAGATTGAAGATAAATATCTTAACAGTGTGCAAGGAATGTGGAAGATAATTTCTTACCCCAGGAAGTGGATTGTGTGTGATCTTCTACATCATTTGCCAGATTGGGAATAGAATGGTAGACTCCAGATCATGTCTTGAGAGGCTTTTTTTCTGGGTTTGAAATTTATACAGAGAATTATTTAATATCCATGTAAACCACTAGGATTAAGTGATCTGGCTCCTGATTTTAATGATGGCAAGCTGTTCTTTATCCTTGTTTTTCTTTTATTGGTTCTCCTGTCCTTGATAGATAATTGATATACACACTTTGTACCCAATGTGTAAACACTCAAGTTTCACTTCAATGAAAAGAAATGCACAACACTTGGTGTATGATTATATTATCACATAGTATTTATAGTTAAACATATTATGGAGTAGAATTCTGAGGTATGAGACTTTATATATGTTCTTGTTTGTCATTAAGTAAGTTTTGTTTCTATATTTTCTGCATATTGTTTCTATCTCTCTCATAATCAAGTCACATGTTCCCTTCACGTGTTCAAACCCGAATACCTATTACAGCTGTTTTGATGTCCCCTTGTCTATTTTCCCACCTCCTGTGTGGTGTCTCAGGTGTCCTGAGAAAAAGGACTTTTTTTTCCATTTTAAATCAGATTATCTTTTCCTTGTGCTGATCTCCCTAAGTCTTTTTGTTATTAGCAGCAGCACACTTTTTTCCAAGAGCCATTCTCCACTAATTTGCAGTTCACTTGTTTTTTCCCAGGAGTCTGTTCTCTTTCATGTTGTTCTATATGATTATTCGTAGAATATTTTCCTCTATTTACCAAGTACCCAATGATATGGTTGGAGTTCTTCTATGCCATTGTCTTTGGCCTGTCTCATGTGTTCATCTTGTATATTGTTTTATATCATCTCTTCAAATTAGATCTCTTCGAGTCTTATGAAGTGTCTTTTGCTTTATTATATTGAAATCATTAAAAACTAATTTTGTCTTTCTTCTTAAAACCTCAAGCTCACCGTATTCCTTCTAGCACTTGAATTTAGTCACTTCGTTATCTCTGGTTCATCTCTTTTCTCAGGATTTTGAGAAGCTTTCTCATTTTGACAAGTTTCTCATTACCTAGCATTTTATACTCATCTCTTTCATCACCATCCCTATTGCTGTTCCAAAGTCTAGCTTAAATCCCTTCTTCCCTGGTCTGCTCTAACTTCCTTTTTTTATAAGCATTTAGAGTTTCTAAAAACTGAAACAATTTTTATTTTCAGCCACTTTCTCTATATGTACCGTAAGCATGGGCTCCACGAGTTCAAAATCACAGTGTTGCTTTTAGGCTGCAGCACAGCTCTGTCCTGCCTACTCCTCACCCTTTTAAGCTTTTTATCCCATCTTCCTGCTTTTATACGTTCCTTATTTCCATCCTTCTCTCTTAATTTTGTCTTATCCTGATCTTTTCAACTAAAATTATGCTTTGTCTATGCATAAAGTGTATTCATCTTTCAGTTTTCCAAAATCTTCTATCCTTAGTCTTTATTCAAAACCACACTTTCATTCACATTCATGAGCCTGTCTCTGTGAAGAGAATACAGCATCACTTCATGTCTTCATAGTATAACACTTCATGGCTTTCCACTGCAAGAATATTTGAACACTTTTTTTATGATTCTTTAACAAGGCTTAAAAGGGAGCGAGGGGTCAGATTCAGCACCAGATCATAGCACACCATACACCTGATAACACAGAGGCTGGTCTGGACATTGAGCAGTGACAGAACAGCCCTCCACACCACAATATGTGAAAGATATAAAGCTATTCAGGACCATCCAAAAGGCTACAAAGATGGTGAAGGGTTTAGAGGGGAAGCCATACAAGGAGAAGCTGAGGTCACTTGGTCTGTTCAACCTGGAGGAGACTGAGGGGAGACCTCATTGCAGTTACAACTTCCTTGTGAGGGGAAGGGGAGGAACAGGCACTGATCTCTTCTCTGTGGTGACCAGTGACAGGACCTGAGGGAATGGTCTGAAGTTGTGTCAGGGGAGGCTTAGGTTGGATATTATAATATATTCAAATACCCAGAGGGTGGCTGAGCACTGGAACAGGCTCCCCAGGAAGTGGTCACAGCACCAAGCCTGACAGAGTTCAAGAAGCATTAGGACAATGCTGTCAGGCACAGGGTGTGACTTTTGGGGTGGTCCTGTGCAGGGCCAGGAGTTGGACTTGATAATCCTTGTGGGTCACTTCCAACCCAGGGTATTCTATGATTCTAACTGAAACACAAGACAAGAGGGGGACTGTCATTGGCTTGCAAGCACACTGATCTTCTACATAAAAAATTTGTTCCCTGAGGATTTTGGGAGAGTGGGCTACAGTGTAAGTTATCTGTGTGCTATTACATCTTAAATAAAATCAAGTATCTCTTTGCTAGCTTTATCCCTTAATCCTCCCTTTTGCTCTCTTTTAGAAGTGCCTGTTTTTCTCAACTGATGACACCTTTGTGTAACTTCTGTTTGAAACTGGAGCT
The DNA here is from genome assembly GCA_013390005.1 of Calyptomena viridis. NCBI lineage: Eukaryota > Metazoa > Chordata > Aves > Passeriformes > Eurylaimidae > Calyptomena > Calyptomena viridis. Next base: position 117,372 of record WEIV01007661.1, on the reverse strand, counting down.
TACATTTTTCAGTGATATTGATAGATTGCTTATTATCACTTTCTAGTTCCTTGCTCAGTTAAAACTCATGGACTACAGCTTGCTGGTTGGAATTCATGATGTTGAAAGAGCTGAACAGGAAGAAGTAGAGTGTGAAGAGAATGATGGAGAAGAGGAAGGTGAAAGTGATGGGACCCACCCCATTGGAACCCCTCCAGACAGTCCAGGAAATACACTGAACAGCTCACTGCCTTTGGCTCCAGGGGAATTTGATCCAGCTATTGATGTTTATGGAATAAAATCCCATGAAAGTAAGTAGTAATAAATATTTTTATGTTAAGATGGTTTGGTTCTTGCATCAGAATCCTAAAGTCTTCACAACCATATAAAGGCAAATGTAAACTGCAAAATAAAAGTTGACTCTGCAGAAAAGGACATTTGATCTTTGGTGCAACAGAAAGCAGAAGATTTCTCTAATGCTTAGCGATTCAGGTTCAGCAGTTCTTCAGCAGTTAGTTCATGGGGTTTTCATCCCTTTCAGGAAATATAGTACCTAAAATTGTTCTTTTTCTGGCAGAAAAGATAACACTGTTAAACACAGTCTAGAAAGAATGAGGAAAAAAAGCACTCCAAGTTATATTTTGATTTTTTGATTGCTTTTTGAACGTTTGTGCAGGCATACCCAGTTTCTGTGTTCCAGCTAAGAAAGTCTCAATAAGGAGTGTGTGAGAAGCCTGAAACTGAGTTTGATGTTTAGTGTATGAAACAAAATCATACACAGTGTAAATCAAACTGGTTACCTGTGGCTGTTTAAGACAGAAAAGTTATGTGTTTGTTGTGGTTTTTTCATAAGCATTGACATGGATAAGTACAAGGTTTTATTCATAAAGAAAATATGATCTTTTTTGTTGACCCAGAAGCATTACCTTTCATACAAAACTACAGTTTTTACACAAAGGAAGATGAAATCCTCATTAGTTTAAGTGGGCAATAATTCCTATTTCTATATGCTGGTGTTTTATTTTACACTCATTTAGGAGGTTTTGCATTATATATGAGTGCAGTTAGACTCTCAGTTAAGGACAGCTTGAGCCTATGGTCTTTACAGATCTTGATTCTGCCTGTCGTTGATCTGTCTTAGCTGCTGATTGAGTCTTATAAAGTCTCCTTGGTTAGAAGTAGAACTCATTATTGAGATGTTTGCAAAGTCATTCTTACTGCCCTGTGTTTGTCATTTGCAGATGCACCTAGGAAGGAAATATACTTTATGGCCATTATTGACATTCTTACTCATTATGATGCAAAAAAGAAAGCTGCCCATGCTGCAAAAACAGTAAAGCATGGGGTAAGTATCTGGTTGTTTTTTTCCTCTTACTCCATTTATATTCATGCATTTTTGTTGCTTAGTGTCCTGATATAAGGCAGTTCAGTAAATCTTAGAGAAAGGGGAAATAGATTGGAATTTTTTTTCTAGATTAATGTGCAATAAAGTACAGAGTAACTGCAACACAATACATACTGAGAGTGAAACTCCTTTTTCAGCCATATGTATAGCTTTCTTACCCATAAAGAGCTCTAGTGAGATGCCTCTTTAGGACTTTGTCCTAAGTTTGTGATGTGCACCTTATCCTTGCAAACAAAGCTGTTCACCGCACTGTGAAAGCGGCCATGTATCTAATTTCAGATGCAGGACCTTATTGATGGTTTCATTATTTGGCACAGCCTGTTGAAAGTTAGTTCTTCAGCATATAGTATGGCTCACTCTACAAGACTTCTTCAGGGAAAAAAAACATACAATTTGCAAAATTCAGCATAAAATGTACATATTAAATACTCTGAGACTGTTCAGTGAAGGTTTCTGTTTGACTGCCATGAATTTATTTATTTTGACTGAAATTGCTGCTTAGCAGCAGACACCAAAAAAAACATGGTGAAACAGACCAGTTTTCTGAATATATGCTTTATATGTACAATTATTACTCCTGTAGTGATTTAAGATTCAAATTTCATAAACATTTTAAAAAGGAACATAATTGTTCATGAGGCTAAAATCCCTCCTCTGTCTAAGTATCTAAAGGGTCAAGGCATTGTGGAGAGTTTTAAGCAAAAGGCTCAGGGCTTTTTATTTACAGTAGAGAATGATGTGACCTGCACAGGCCTGTAGAAGGTATTTTGTGTCTCTCATAGACAATGCTCTCATTACTCTCTCTACTCTGAGGGCAGCTGAAAGTTGATGCAGACCATATGCAGCCATTATCTGGCAATTATTACTGAACTTTGAATGTAGCAGACTTTAAAAACTCATACTTCTAGCTTAAATAACGGATAGAAATAGATTGTGAGTAACAACTATGATTATTGAAGCTGATTGTAATTAGAACTTACTACAAAATATTACTTTCATACAACCGTTTTGTTTATTTTGCTGTCTCCATCCTGAGCCATCTGACATTGAAGTTCATTCATTAATATCATGCATGCAATTTACCCCTTTTGTAAAACAGGAAAAATATAAATAAAAATGGGTCTAAGGCTCTTTATTTTACCCCAAATAAAAATATGAATTAAATCATTACTTCATTGAAGTAGCAATTTTATGGCTTATTCCGTGAGTCCACATTTAAAAGCGTATACGTTAAAAAAATGTTAAAAACTGTTATCATATATTTCAAACCAGGTTATTTAATATTCAGATAACAATATGTGTTACACAAATGTTAACACACCAGATCTGAGTATGGTGATTCAGTATGAGACACTGCTGCTCAAGAGACCAGAATCTGTTGGTGAATCAGTGGGTAGCATGGTTAGTTGTGCAGTGAAAATTCATACAGGAGACTGAAGTACAATGAAAATAAATAGAAGTGTGGAAAGTAAAAAGAATATGTTTCAGAAATGGAAGATGGATGTTACAGTGGTGAGAGTACCAAGTATCACTGTGTTCATGTGAAGCCTAAAAAGGCATCAGTAAGATTGCTTGGGGGCCATTACAATTTGTATTTCTAGTGTCTGGTAGAGACTGCACATGAAATTTACTAAGTAACTCAGTGAGAAAACATTAAATAAAACACTGGTTCTTCCTTTTTTCCTCTCTCTTCCCCATTCTCTGTGTAGGCTGGTGCAGAAATTTCAACTGTTAATCCTGAACAGTATTCAAAGCGATTCTTGGACTTTATTGCCAACATCTTGACGTAACCTATCGTGTTATATAGGACAGACATGAGACCTGGGGACAGCAGCAGTGGCTACAAGTGTAGGGAAAAAAAGGAACTCAGAGAAGTGCTCGTCTTGCAGAAAGCAACCCTTTGTTTACATCTGCTCTCAAAGATGACTGAAGTTGGGTGGAGTACTCGCTTTAACAGCTGCCTGATATTCCCAGCATAGTTCTAGCTATTTCTGACTCTTTTATGTGTGCAAAAAAAAATTTAAAATAATTTAAGTAAATAGAACAGCTTACTCAGAGTGCACTGTGACAGTACTACTCTGATGCTACCAGCTGAAATGGAATAAATGAGCAAAGAGGTATGGGGTGGGGGTGGGGAAGAGTAAATGCATGTTAAATCTACAATATTGATATCAAATTGTAAACTGTGGATCAGTTTATTTTTTGAACTAAAAAGATACATGACAGTATTCTTCATGATGATGATAATAATGAAGACCTTACTGCAAATGTTACACTTACACCCTGCACACTGGCACTCCTTAAAAAAGCAGCTGCAACAGCCCTTGGTGCTGGAGGCTTTTCCCATTTGGTTCCTAGCAGTTGGGTTGTTTCCTTTTTTTTCCCCTCCCTCTCCCATTTTTGTCTTCTTTTCAGCACATTGTGTCAGGAAGTTCAGCCTCTCAGATGTCTGAGAGTTGGCATCTCCTACCTTACAAAGAGCTAATGTAATTCATGCTCTGTACATTTTTGCTATAGTAAACTTATGTTAAGGGAAAACTTTGCCTATTTCACTTTGTTACCTGAAGTTTTCATTTGTTTTATATTCTTGCAATATAGGAACTAATAATGTTACAGGTGTAAAAAAAAAGCTTATCTGAAGACGCGCATAGTTTTGGGCAATAGTAGCTCCATCTTTCACCCATCCTGAAAGATGTGCACACTGATAGAAATTCCATTCCCTTGTAATTTACTGGGAATTTGAAGTTTAAATGCTTATGTTGTACTGTTGAAACAGCGGTATTTTATTATAGATTATCCCTTGAAAAATGAACCCTGAATTTTACTGTTTACATTATTAGGAAAGCAGGGATATTTCTGAATTTCAGAGCCGTGTACAATATATGACTTTTGAGTTTACATGTAAAGTTATTTTGCAGTACAAATGAAGTAATCTTTGTCATCTTCCAAGAGGTAATGTGCAGTAGTGTGCTAAAGTGAATGTCTTGCTCACCTCCATGATAGACTCTTTTACAATAAAATGAGAAAGGATATTTCAGTGGGATTTTTTCCCAGGGTTGTCTTTCAACATCAAAATGACCTGTCCTACCATTTACTGAAGTTTGATTGTATAGTACATTGCCTGAAACTGTGTGGATCATGTTTAACTTGTTTAAAATTTTTAAACAACATTGTATTCCTTCTCCTCTTGTATTTTTCCCCAAAAGACTCCATGCTTGAAAGAGACAAATTTACATATGCTTAAAAGTTTATCTACTTATACACTGTGCTAAAGCTGTGCCTTTAAAATTTCTTTATTGAAATTGTTAGATTTTGTAGGCAATGTAAGAGAAGTCAGACCTCCCCATCATTGTTTATAACTCGGATCAGGAGTGCCAGCATGCCTTCTCCATAACTAATGTCAGTGCTGTTCAGCCTACAACTGTGCATAACTTACCTAGTGGTTTACTTCAGAGAAGCCTATACAATAGCAACCCATTACACTCTCTTCAGCGGCCAAAGGCAATACTATCCCTGTTGCTGTGTACTAATTTTTTTTCTCCTTTCCCCAGCCTTTCCCACAGGATTTTTTTGTTGTTTGACTTAGTGATGTCTGCAGCACTGTAATGTATGTGTATACTTTTGTATTGTATGTATTTAAATAAGTTGGTACTGTGGCTTGATTTTTTTTTTTTGTCCTCTCCCTGTACACTCCAGTTGTCTACAGTGTCACCCAGGTTTCATTTCCTGAAGCGTGCTGTGGCTTCTGAAGGTGTGAGGCCACAGGGAGACCCTGAAGTGGAAATGAGGTACACGTACTTGGAGTACATATTTAATTGCGGCCAACAACTGTACATTTTTAAATAATTTTAGACATTTACAGCAAAGCATTCTTTTTGTCTGTCTAGCATTTTTGTCACTCATTCTTGTTGATAAACTGTTTATTTGGACAGGGCAAGGAAGACTCATTATTGTGTATGTTAGTACTTAGATTACACTCCAAACATGAGCAAGGCTTTATAAAATAAAGCACTTTGATGACTCACTAGGTAAATCCTTTGTTTTTGTGTTTCACCTATGGTTTTGATTGCTTACAGGTGAATTTTGGATGTTAAATGCATGTATTGCAAAGGAAAAAAATAAGACAAAACTTAAAAAAACTTGAAGTAACTTGGCTAACTGTGATCTTATGCTAAATCAGCTATTTAAAGAGTACTTGGGAATAAGCCTAAACTGTCATGGAAAGGAGGGAGAGCTTTCTGTTCTAGAATGTCAAGACTGATTGTCAGGGCTTTCAGTACAGGATAGAGACTGTGCTGCATATTGTGGATAAATGGCAGAAAAGTGTCTTTTTGTCTTTATCCTGACTTAACTCTTAGTTCTTTTAATACATTTGTCACTTTTCAGTTTTTACAGTTTATTGCACAGATGTAGCAAGACAGTACGTTCAGCAGTATTCTTACCTGTAAAGTACATGTGACTGAATTAATGATAAGGTAGAGACCTCAAAGACAAGGTGGCTGAGTAGCTATTCTGTTAGAAGTAGGTGAAGTGATAGAGAGGGGAGAGATTCAGCTTCTTAATTACTCACTTAATGACGTCTTTAGATTATTCTGAAGTTGCACTTCAAACAGCTGCTCCAGCTGCTTAGGGTTTAGTGTGAATGTAGTGCTCAAGGAATGCTGCTCAAGTTACATGGACCTTTAGCCACAGTGGGCAGCAAGCAGCTGCAGGACCTTGTCTTCAGCAGAAGTGTGTCTATGGAAATGTATCAGACAAGAATATCTTTTCTGATAAAGTATTTTCTCTCCATCTCACCTGAAGAAAACCTGAAGGCAGTAATGATATTCCAGGCAGGAGATCCAACTCGCTTGTTAATGCAAGGAATTGTTAATGCAACAGAAGAAATATTTAAATTAAAAATTCTTAGAAACAATAATTTTCAATGTCAACTATATAACGGATATGTATAATCTGAATTTCCAGCTCCCTCCCTTGTGCCTAGTTCTTTTCTAAAGTAATAATAATTAGCAAGTCCCTGCATCAAGTGGGACCATTGCATTCTGATGGTCTCATACTCTGCCTTTATCCAGTGTTTGCTCTATATGTGCTGTCCCTTCAGTTTCTTTCAAACTCACATATTTAATGGGGAAAAAAATTAAAAAAATAGAGGGCAGTTAACTTAAAGGAGAAATCTGTTGCATCTCCTGCTGTCTGTCCTGTTTTCTCTATGGCAGGACTTGTTTCTGGATACCAGCATATCCTTTACAGCACCAAGTGACAAAGGCCATTTGTTTGATATTAAAATCATTAATAATAGCTTTATTAAAACTGTTAAAAAACAGGTCTGGAAAGGACTTGAAGAGGTAATTATAGTCTGTCCCAGAGTAGTTCAGCTGTAGATAAACATTGGTGAAAATTGGGTTAATCTTTTCCAGGGAGGGTAGTTCCATGACTTCCCTGTGCTATCCCTTCCCATGCCTCACTAGCTCTATCATTAGAGAGTTTTTTTTTCAAAAATCTTACCTGACTACATTACTGTGCTTTAAGCCCATTAATATTTGTTCTGTCTGTGGTGGACCCTGAGAACAGTTTATTCTCTTCCTCTTTCAGTTTCTCTTAATGTGATCCAGCCTCTATGTACTGAACAATGTAAATATTAGCTTTTGCATATATTAAATTGAATATTCCCTTTTCTTATTTAACAAAATGACAAGACTGTTTGAGTGAGGCAGAATGGCCTATTCCACTTCTTGTGCAATGCGTAGTTTTAAAAGAAAAAGTTAAAATTATGCTTCTTGAACTTCAGTTTTGAGAATTTCCTAGTTGTCAATTTACCATCTAAAAAAAAAAAATTGTCATAATTGCTGTTTGAAGAAAATGCAGTTTCAAAATGAGCACAGCTACTGCTTGGCTGTAGTTGTTGCTATAACTGCAATAAAACTCTGCTTTTCTCATTTCCCAAAGTGAATAATAACATTATCTTAGCTTTTCTAATTATATTCCCTTTTTGAAATTTCTGGTCTCATCTCCATTGTTGATACAATGTAAGATACCTATTTGGTCATAAGTACTAAGATACAAAAAATACATCTTTCAAGGTGGCATAAATTCATTCTTACCCAATGTTCTGAATATTTGTAAGCATTTTAGTTATTGCCCAATATGCTTTGAATTTATAAAAAGCTCCTGCTTTGTTCCAAAACCACCTGATTCATTCACAGTGACTCATTTTATTTAGCAGTGTACATCCTATTGGAATAAATGTCATTTTTGAGAACCTTGTGTTTTGAAGAGGTTTGGCACTTCCATACAAGCCTGGAAGGTAATTTAACTCATTACATTTCTGGTATTTCACCTTTCCTCTGTGTAATAAGCCCAAGGCCAAAGCACTCTACTTTCTTTTATGTATTTCTTTTATGTTTTATGTATTTTTAAGTGGATGCATAAAGCTATTTTGTTACAAAAATGTCTCAGTCACTCTAGTGTCTAGAGTGCTTTTGTCATATCAAGGCAAATGTAAGGTCTAGCTGCAGTTGCTGGGCTGACAACAGTTCTAGTTTGCTTTCCACCACCTGAGGATAACAGGCAGGGTCATGTTTGATTCTGGTTGAGAAGAAGCTCCGCGTTCCCAAGATGTGCTTGCTTATCCCAGCAGCTTGGATTCAAGTGATGCATAAGAATCCTTTCTGCCAAGTAGATCTGATTAATTAGCACTTACTTTAACCAGGCACATAATGCTAAATTGAACTTTACACTCTGGGTCAGGGCCCTGTCTTCCTTCACACTGTGGAAATGCATAACAAAACGAAGTATAGTTTTTTCTGCCTCTTTTAGTTTAGTAATAAGTCTTAGATAGAAATTTAATTGTACATCAGCTGCACTAAAGACTTTATATTTGAGGTATTAAAATATTAAATTGTGCACAATATTATTATTGTGCAGTTATTATCATCTCTTTATAGGGTACAATGGAAAGAATCTGCTGTTAGTTAAGGACAGTGCTATGGATGCTCACCTGCCTAATCCTGCTCTGCTGCTCCAGTCAACAGAAGCTCTGTGTGGAAGGAAGAATCACAGTGTTTGATCTGATAACACTCTAAAGCACTCTGGAGCAGCAGTTTGCCAGTTGTATTTCACGTGGCACAAGCTGCAGCATCTCTGGTGCTCTTTCACCCCAGGATGCAAGAGAGTGGTATGGCACTGGGTTGGTTGGAAGGGGAAAAGCTGAAATGTGCATTTGTAGCCTTAAAACTGGACCCAGCAGTTGTGATTTTGGAGGGAGAAAAATTTACTTTCTGTACAACCTGGTGGTACCTCAGGAATTGTGGTATTTGAAACTGCACCTTGGATTTAATGTTCTTAAAAGTCTTGTATCACTCCTCGTGGCAGTTGCCCTGTCAGCCACTGGCCTGACCAAACTGCAGTGCAGCTCCTTTTGGAGCTTCCCACCTACCTGACCGTGCCTCTGAGACAGCCAAAGTGTTGGCATGGGGCTGAGGAGGCTCCGAGGGCTCCTGGCAAGTGCAGCTCCTGGAGCATTAGAAAGTGAAAGAAAATAGATGGTCTTGCCTTGTTACCTATTCTAAACATTTTGTTATGAATTGCGTAGCCTGCTGATGTCTCACATCAGTGTCTGCATCAGACACACTGCTCAAAACCACGCTTTAGGGAAATGTGCATGTGGATTACTGTCTGCATTTGTATCCCTCTGTTCCTGCCCCCTTCACTGACAGAGGGACATACCTTGTTTGCCACCAAATTGCAGGACAAAGTGGATAAAGCCACCCAGTGTAGTTCTCCAGTTTTTAGAGCGGAAAAATAAAAGACACTAGGGAAGATTGAGTGGAGGTGGACACATGGATGCTGCTTCTCCACCCAAACTTGGCAGCTAGGGACAAGCACAGGGGAGTCAGAAGACTGCTCCAACACAGTTATGCAATTGCCTGCCTGCACAAATCCCTCCACAAATGATGGCATCCGACAGACACCTAGTAAGCCATGGGGCAGTGTCCCACCACTGTGCTCCGAGTTCTTACCTTTCCAAGAGGATGAGTGTCGAGTTTTTATCTTCCTTGGTAGAGGGCTTAATCAGACAGGACTAATCTGATAAGAAGAGTAATTAATTTGCTTCTAGGGAGACAAGATCACACCCCAAATTGCAGTAATAATGGTTTAGGGTAAGGGGAGGGCATGAACCAAAAACCCTTTTCTGAAGCAGCAAAGGAGGCAGTACTGAGGCCAATATAGGGAGTAAAGCTAAGAATGAGAAACAAAATAAAGGAAGCTACAGAGAACATACTCCCTGAGTTTAGCATTATCTGCAGCTTCTCCAGGGTCAGGGAGGACAGACTCATGGATTTCTCTTGTGGAGCAGAGAAAAATCTCAGACCAGCCAGGGAGTAAATGAGTTGCACAAGCTGTGAGTAAAACAGAAACCCTGCTGAAGCCCTGCTTGGAGAGAATTGTGCTCGCTGAATCTCATGGCCACCAGGGCAGGCACAGCTCTTGCAAGGCAGCCACAGCCCACATAAATACAGGTGCTGTGGGAGAAAGGAGTGAGGAGTGGTTGGAAAGAAAGCCAAGGTACTTCAACTGTTGTGATGTTTCCAAATGTACATTCTCTCATTACATGGGGCAACTAAAGAAGAGTTTACGTAAGAGAGTTACAGGACTTGTCAGCTCCTAGAAAACAATTTCACAGCCAGGCATATCTGGAAGGCTACATTTCACAGCTTGTCCTGAAAACAAAAGGTGGAAAAGTTCCGATAGTTCATAGAAACCAGCCAGGGATCACATATAAATATATTTCTGGACATTTTCTAGATTTTTTTACTAATGTTTGCATTTAGGTCTTTTATATGATACAGATATTGCCATGAAGTCTCCGCTAAGAAATTAGTTTTAGTTGTTAACAGGTAAACTATTTCTAATTCTAATTGTTGCTTTTTTGCTAAACAGAGTGATTTTAAACAGACCTCCTATGTAGCTTAATGTTGGTTTTAAGCAAGCTACTCACAATAAGTGCTTTAGTCCCTTCTTGTTTATTCCACAAATCAAAATGTTACATTCCAGAGTAACTCACTGCCCACAGTGCAGTGCTCTGGTTTTTAATCACTGTAAGTAGAAAATGGTCTCACTTACCTCCCTTGCATTGCACTCTGTACAGTCATAATCAGGTTTGGCTTCAGCTATGACTTCCCTATAGCAAAGATTTACAGTGGTAAAAAGTAAGTAGTAGTATTTCTGAAGTTCATTCTGTCAAGTACATGTCATTCCTTCAAACCATTATTCACTTTGGAACACATTCAACACATCAAAAGAAACCCAGAGGCATTTGAAATATCTTCTAACTTACAAATAATTTGAGTTAGAAATTACAACTTGATCCAAAGCACAGGAAAGGCTCCATCTAAATTCAATGGTTATTGAACCAGGTTCTTCAAGCATAACATTTTCATCATCAGTGACTCACACAAATTAGTCTGTGTGAAACTAAAAGGTGTTGCTGTTTTAACAGTGCCAGCATAAACTCCTATTTCCAGTCTTTCTTACCATGGATCTGGATATATCATGTAGAAGTACTTACGTTGTTAGCCCATATCCTGGTATTTATTTAGAGTGCTTATTGAAGTACATTCTGCTTTGTAGAGCATAACTGTACCTGTATTAAAGCTTTACAGCATGACCGCAGGTGTAAAAGGAGAGTCAAACTTCTCACCAGAGGGTTTACTAAGTGTAACTATATTAAATATAATTACTTAGCAAGACAGATGTTTGAGCAGACCTTCTCCTGAACAGTGTCTTTGGTCCCATTTGTCCAATGCTCCTGGAGTACTTAACAGCCAGCTCAAACATCCTTCCAACTGTCAAATAAATTCCCACAGACCAGATGAGAGCAGAACAAATCCAGCTCCAGCACACACGCAGAGTATGTGCTGGCTTTCCTACAGTGTAATTAGTACCATACAGCTTCTCTGTGCAACAGGAGAACTCTCTATCCTAACCAAGGGAAGGGAAAGCAAGCTCACACTGTCTGTGTTAGACCTTCTTCTCAATTCCGGAAGAAAGAGGCTTAAATACATAATTTAAAACACAAGCATGACCGTTTCAACTCTGGGTTGACTGAAATGGTGTAATAAGATGACACTCTTCAGCTTGAATTGCTATGAAACCTTCCATGAGGAGGAAGACATGGCAGAAGCTTGGTTTACAGCCAGACACAAAAGCTTTAATGAAATAAAAGCAATATTTCTTTCACAGATGTATAATATAAAATCAATTTTGCTCAAAACCTTTAAATACTACTCATTTTTGACTGAGGAAAAAATACTACAAAACCATCTCAAAAGGATTTTAGTCTTTTGACTAATTTTAGTCTAAGAATTTTAGAAGACTTCAGTCCTAACAATGTATGTGGCAGTTTGCACCACCGAAGAACCTATTCCTTTGATAAGTGTCATCTGTAACGTAGACCTATGTCAAGGCACTCCTCATATAAGTTCCAGTACAGCAAGACATGGAAGAACCTGCCCAGATGTTCTGCTGACTCTGTTCTGATGTCTTGTTCTGGTAAAAATGGAAAGACTGCAAGCAGACTAATAATTACCGTTGCATTTATGAAAGTAAGTTGGAACAAGAGTCTCAACAATTCTAAGCATCAAACTTTTTCACTCATCAAGTTTCATCATGCAAATGTATGTGGGAGGTGAGCAGAAGAGAAATGAAGGGTGACAGCTGTTAATGTACTTGGATGTCACACACCAATGGATGTTGTTAAAGAGCAGAATGGTGTCAATTCCCATTTTTGCAGCTATGGCACACCACTTAATTCACACAACACATGATACACAATTATCGTGCAGAGGTCGCAGAAGTCAGCTATCCCTTTCATCTCATTCACATCAATTAGAAAAATATGCCAATGTTCACTGAGACTGATTTTTTTTTTTTTTTTTTTTTTTTTTTTTTTTTACTTTTTATGGCAGTTAAGGGAACTGGTTCTTGACTCCAGAAGTTCACAGCCTGCTATCATGTCCTTGGGGTGAGGGGGGGGGCTGCAAACAAATAAGCAGCTGTTCCTATAACAAAGTGAAAAAAATAGAGATACCTTTGGTGTATGTGCCAAGGAATGGTTATTAAAGATGCCTCTGGAAGTCACAGTCATTCTAGAGAGAAGACGAGGGCAAAGAATGTTCATGGTCTGACTGGATTTAAGGCAGTAATTTCACCACCCACAACCAGCTGCTTGTAGGGCAGAAGCACCAATTGTGCTGGTTCTGGGACAGCTACCAGCTATTGTGCCCGAAACATCCATCCACAGCAACAGTATTAGCTGTCAGTGCATATTTCCTAACATGGTGACATTCCTTCTGCTCTCTTGCTTTTGTTTGGGCTTGAACCTTGTAACTAGTGCAAATCTATCTATGCCAATATAATGAACAGGAGGAGCTGGAAGATGTTGTGCAGAAGGAAAACTGACATATTTGCCATCACAGAAATATGGTGGGATGGCTCACACAACTGGAGAGCTGCAATAGATGGCTATAAACTCTTCAGAATTTATAGGCAAGGAAGGAGAGGAGGTGGAGAAGCTTTGTGTTTTAGGGAGATTTTTGATTGCCTGGATCTTAATGATTGTGCCAATAGGATTGAGTATTTATGGTTAAGAACCTCACAAATATCATGGTAGGAGTCTGTTACAGACCTCCCAACTAGGATGAAGAGGCAGGTGGAATATTCCATAAGCAGCTGGGAGAAGTCCCACAATCACTAGTCATGGTTCTCCTGGGGCACTTCAACTTAACAGATGTGGGAGTCGGTCTTTTTTCCCAAGTAACAACAGGACAAGAGGAAGTGGCCTGGAGTTGCACCCAGGGAGGTATTGGATATTAGGAAGAAAATCTTCACCAAGAGGGTTATCAAGCACTGGAACAGGCTGCCCAGAGAAGTGGTGGAGTCCTCATCCCCGGAGGTATTTAAAAGACATGTACATGGTTTAGTGGTGAACTTGGCAGTGCTGGATTAATGGTTGGACCTGATGATCTTATTGGTCATTTCCAATGTGGAAAATTCTATGATTTTATGACTTTCTTCAGTGTTTTGTTAGTAGTCCCTCCTCAAACCCCTTCCTGTCCTCTGCTGGGCAGCTTTCCCTATCTTCTTCTCCAAGATGCTTTTTGTGAAGTATGTGTATTTTTACATGTACAACAAGATTCTGGAAATATATAACCAGTTGGAGGACTGCACGGGATCCAAGTATTCCTTTGGCATGTGAGTTATAGTGTAATGTTCAAAACCATAAATACACATGTGCAGAAAAGTGAACATCTTTGGATCTATAAATTAACAATTTCTTTTCGAGCTTCTTTTTTCTACTACTAGGCTTGACTGTAAAACAGAGCCGCTGAATGAGAACATGCTGCATTTGATCCTCCTGTGCCATTTTAGGTTATCACCTCATCAAGAGAGAAATCCTCTTAAAAGTAGCCTCCAGGTTCAAGTCTAGGCAGCAAAATCATTCCAAATAAAATAAAAAAGGGGGAAAAAATACATTCTCCAGCTGATTCATTAAAACAGGCAAAGCACATGTGCAGTGAGACTGCAGCACACTTTGCTTTTGGAAGAACCAATGTGGACACAGACCCGTTCCCCCCTAAATGCTGCTTCTCCAGGAGCTCCACATTCTTCATCACTACTTCATACACAGCTTATGGGAAGACCATGCAAAGCCATAATGAAAAAAAAACCAAAACACCTTTTTTTTCTCCCCTGGCCTTACACAGCCCTCTGAATCTCTCAACAGGAGTCGAGTACCCTGCACTTTTCAGGTTAAGGAACAACAAGCCTGAAATAAAGCCTGAAGTCTTCCCAATTGTCAGAAGACACTGACCTGCTCTGCAACAATTTTCTCTGAGCTGGCTTAGTCCGGGTTTCCTCAAACATGTCCCTTTTCCAACTACTTGTGATTTGGAAATGCAGTGCATTTTCTGAACTTCTTGTCCAGATCAACTGTAATATGACAAGGGATGCCGGTTTTAACTAAAGAGGGGACATTTAAATTAGTTATAAGTAAGAAACTTCACAATGAGGGTGGTGTGGCACTGGAACAGGTTGTCCAGAGAAGTTGTGGATGCTCCATCCCTGGAAGTGTTCAAGGCCAGGCTGGATGGGGCTCTGAGCAGCCTGGTCTAGTGAAAGGTGTTGCTGCCCATGAAAGGGGTTGGACCGGATGGTCTTCTCCTTGAAGAACCAACCCTCTGATTCTAACTATAAATCAACACACCACAGGTCAGACACTGGCTGGAAGCTTCGGATTTGCCATTAATAGACTGCACAACTGATTCACACTTTCACAGTAAGCCAGAAATACTCCCTGAGTGCCAAATTTTTTGCACATTTACAGTAAATCCAACTCTTCCCAGAAGCTTCGGGCTCATTGCACAGGCTAAGCACTGTAAAGCTATAGAAATTTCTGTCTGGGAAATCCCCCACACACAAAGCATGGTGTGACATGGCAGCCTTTAAAATTAATCATGTCACGGCAGCCACGTTGCTGATGGTGAGACACAAGGAGACTAACCCATGTTCCAAAGTGTAATATGAAGCAAATCCAGGAAGAGCACCTCCCTCCACTTCTCTAGATGCTGTACTGGAATGTGCATCAACTGAAATCACTTTTCACTGGCATTTTCAGTTTGACTTCAATCAGTGAACAAAGAACCATAGAATGTCCTGAGTTGAAAGGGGCCAACACGGATCATCAAGTGCAGCTCCCAGCCCTGCACAGGACAGCCCTGAGAATCACACCATGTGCCTGAGAGCATTGTCCAAATGCTTCTGGGACTCAGATTTGGTGCTGTGACCGTTTCCCTGGGGAGCCTGTTCCAGTACCCAACCTTTTCCTAATATCCAACCTAACCCTCCCTTGACACAGCCATTAATCCTCAAGTTAGAGTCCACCAACCCACATCATGCTTCTCTTGGTATTCTGGCTGCCTTCCTAGGGGAAAGGGTTCCCACTGGCTGGCACAAAACCATTAACATTATATACAGTTGTTTCATTATAGGTGTTTTTTCTGCTTGTTTGTCAAGAATTATATTCTATCATTATAAAAAATTTATCTAAGGACTTTTATATTAATATAATCCTACTCTTAATATAATGTATATTGTTGTAACTAGCAGCAATGGGACATCAGCAGACAACTGAGGTGTTGCTCACATTTGTGATTATCTGCACAAGAAGTTCACCATACAAGACTGACCTTCTTCAATTACGTAAACTACCTCTCAGCTTTCCTTTTCCCTTCTGCAGTAACAAAAAACCCTTTTTTGAAGATGTACTTTTAAGACTGTCATGATAAATGGAGCATGTTAGTGAAGCAGTTTACAATTTCAGTCTAGAAGAAATATATAGAATTAAAGCAAAAAGTTTCTTTGCACAACAGAGACTGAAATTCTTAATGTGGTAAATGAAAAATCATTAGACTACAATCTCTCAGCAATTACTAAAAATTATCTAGATATTCAATACTGTGCCACATTTCTAAAGCTTCTGTGCTCTAGTTTATGAAACATGCTCTTCCCCCATGTGGTACATGAAGCAGTTTATTTCAGGTGGTATATGCACTGATCATATCTAAATTATTTTCCAAAAGAAATTAACATTGCTTATCATGTAGATTTTTAAACTGTCTGGCAATTACTTTTCCTAAAGCCTTAGTTTTGTGAAAATAGATCAAAACTGGTTTAAAACTTGAACTATGACCTAAGATTATACTGCTTGTCCTGTAAGGAAATAATTTGCAATCTACATCATCTAAGGAAAGGCCTTTTGGACTACCATAGTGCTTCATTTTTTTTTTTCTCAGAATTTCGATTATTGGAGAAAAATAGAATACAGAGACAAAAATATTTTCATTGACTCCCACAAGTCTTTTATTAGACTCAAGAGGCAAAGGAAACATATAACACCTGGAAGTCTGATAGTAAGAGGAAACAGGAATTATTTTTATCTATTTCCCCTCTACACCTCCATTACATTTCTTCAGCCCTTCATTAAGTCATATGTCATCTTAGGAAGATACTCTTTTTTTCTCCAAACTCCCTCTGACAGTGCATTAATTCTCCAGCTCATTTCTCCAGCATAGTGTTTTTCTTTCACGTTTAACCTTCTCAGAGAAGGATTTCACCTTTTTGCCCAAAGTAATATGTTGACACACACACACCCCCTTTGGTTTTTAATTCATCATTAAAATGGTATTCAGTGCTTCAACCAGGTTAATCTCAAGTGTGCACCACAGACATTACCTCATCTGTGCAGCACATGCAGCTCAGTACATGCAATCTCCTTTATGTGACAATCTCTTCAAGATTGCAAATTATCATTTCCCTATCAGAAACATGAAAGCATTTTTCACATTATGAAGAGAACGATGGCACATAAAGGCACCACCAAAACTTGCATTATCTTTAAAAGACAATGAATGTAGGGTAAAAAAAACATATTCTTGTTCACATGAAGTCAACAATAGTGTCATTTGGTTTTATAAAGAAATTAGGATTTTTATATTTATGTATGTATGCAGTTTACTTCTGTAAAATGTTAAGGGCTGCAAATTTTCTCTGTGTCCTAGCTGACAGATACTTCACTATACTGGAAAGCATAAGAACAATTGAAAACAATAAGGCAACCTGTGCACACAGCAGTTGTACAGTTGTGCAAACTTAGTGGCTTTGTCCAATACTAGAACAATCAAACTTGCATTAAAGAAGTATTTTTAGTGTGTCTTGTGATTTTGTCACAAATTATTTATGACCCAGGATAGTTGGAAAATTATTTCCATAAGCAGCTTGATTTTCTTCTTTCTTTTTATCATTTTTCCTCTAAATGCTGAAGCTCATCATGATCCATATGTACACGTTTTTGCATGTTCTCCTAGTGATACTTTTGTTACCGTATGTGGATAAATTGCATGTATTTAGCATTGCTAATTTTAAACATTTGAGGTTCAATCCTACTCATGTTGGTAAAATTCTACTGGATTTCCAAAAAAGAACAGAACAAGTCCCTCAACAAGTACTGCATAGCCTGCTTAAATATGAAGCTATTAGACTCTTCTACGTATTATATTATTTAAAGGAAGCTACATAAAGGGTACATTTTCTTTACTTTCTTTGAGAAATAAAAACCCTGATACATTTGCAACACTCACACATGATTTTGTTATCTAGAAAACAGACACATATTAAATAAAAATATCTCCAAACCCACATATATAATGCTTCAAAATCTCCTGATCTAACCAAAGAGTTTGCATTTAGAGTCCACATCTCCACTAGCACCACAGTTGCATCTGGGCCATTACATTTAACAGCCCTCTCTGGACCTACCCCTCCCTGAACCCTTTAATACCTTTGGCCTCCACAAGTGTTGCATGTGTTCTCATACTTTTCTCTCATTGCAGAAAAAAGAATTTCTGTCCTTACAATTTACATTAATAAGGCTTTTTGATCACTTTAACTACAAATTGGAAACAAGTCTCAGGGAAAAAACCTTTACCTCCTCATTTCACTAATTCCACTCTTTCCTTCACACTGTTCCCAGCAAATTCCAAAGACAACCAAGAACTGACCTTCAGGTTGATCTCCTTCAAATGTCTTCAGTGATGCTTTTAAGTTTGACTAGATCTAGACAGCATATAATATACAGCACCAAAGCTCAAGGAAAGAAAGAAGTTTCTACATTAAACACAGATAACGCCTGCATTATTTATTAGGAGACATAAACTACATCCTTGATAGTAAAAGATAAGTCACTCAGTATTTCCAGGACTATGCACTGACAAAATCAACAGAAGGGTACAAAATATAAAAATGTTTATTTAAATAATAAAATGTAGCTCAGAAGAGAGACTTGATATGTATGTAAGCTTTCATTACATTCATTACATCTCACATTTCACTGAGGACAAAAAGAGGAGAGCAAGTCCAGGGCTGTGGGGATGTTAAGGAAACACCCTTCCCAACAAATACCAGGGGATTATGATAACATTGCACCACTACATTTCCAACATAAAACTGCTCCTGAACTCTGTATTCCTCAGTCAAAGATGAATAACAGGAGAATTTTCTGTCAAGCCTGTTCAGAGGCACAGATACCGTCTGCACAAACGCAGCAAACAGACACAAGCACAACGGGAACATGCAAGTAATTGTAACCAAGACACAAATTCTGCACAGTATAAAATATTTATCATTGCCACAGGTGGTGTAACAGTTTGTTGTGCAGATTCTCGCAAACCTGTCTATCAAACCTATAAAAGGAGCAGGTTTGCCAGCTTTACCTGGACTCAGAGCAGCGACTGAAACACAAAACCCTTAGTAGAGAAGAGTCCCCAGAATCCCTTCTCTGTGGGTGATTGTCCTTTGCCAAACTTTTCGTAAAACAGACAACTGTTTCTGGACCTGTAACACCAGAAGGTTGGTAAGATCTGAAAGGGATCTAAAACTCGTGGCTGTGAATGTTGCAGTTGGAGTTGGCATCAAAGTAATTCCAATGTCTGTGCCTTGAACTCACACGGTGTGTAGTCCCATGTCCAGAACAAAGTCAGGTATGCTGGGGAATACTTTGGGGCACCTACTTAAAAGCAGAAAGACCAGATCTGATTGCAAAGACCCCAGAGTACTAAATCAACCAACAACCAGACCTCCATCCCAGACTCAAGTCTCCAGATGCTCTTCCTCTTTTCATTTCCTCTCTGAATTGCTCTCTAACATCTGTGTTTCCTTTTAAATACCATGCTACAATCCAAAAGCATTTGCAAAGTATGTTGGTTTATACCAGGGTAGGATGCTACTAGATAAATACAGGGATTATGTGTAAATATATACAGAAAATATGGCAAAGCAAATGTCCAGAAGGAAACGCCTCCTGTTCATGTTCCCTTCAGGCAGGATCTCCCAGCTCATACATATGCTCACCTCTGGTGATTGTTTGCCTTGATTGTTGCAGTTTCCTATTTTCCCACCTTCAGCAATAAGGCAGCCCGGAGAGCAACACATCTGCTCAGGAAACGAGATTTCTAAAAGCTTGCTATTCAGATACATAGGTTTTTTTCAAATCAAGTCTCCTCACCTTTAAGTTCATTTTCAGAGTCAATGAATTTTCAATTGCATGTTTACACACTGCTGAGCCCTTGGAAGGCAGAATTAACCAGAAAGACAACAACCAGGGCCTGTCTCAACCACGTAGCAGTTTTAAAACCCAAGCAGAGACACAGAAAGCCATGGAGGAATGGCACAAAAGCCTGCTGTTCCTGCCTATAGCAATATCTGCTCCTACTCCCACCTCATTAATTGCTAGTTTTCCTGATTATAGAAACAGCTTTTTCTGCTGCTGAAATGTATGGCGCCGTGCCATTTGCATATGCAAACTGACATACGAACAATGAACCAGTTGCACAGTTCCTTAGAGAGCAACAATGTAGAGGATTTACGACATGTATATGGCAACAGGCAGGGAGGGAGTATGAGAAGACAGACACACAAAATGGCTCATGATGTTCTTTCAATTGTTTTTTTGATAAATAATCTTTCAGGCAGTCTATTGAAATAAAATATTTAAGACATTAGTGAATTGCTAAGACTGGATTTTGGAAAATAATACAACTGAAGATCTGTGCAACTTTGATTTTCCTCCAGATGCATATCTGCTTATCAGATTTTAACACATGATCTCTGATTACATGTTCACACAGTGTTCAGCCACAAGGTCTCTCTATTATTCCATGCAGAGAAGATAGCATTAATTTAACAAACAGGAGCCTAGCATTCTGTTTTCTAAGTGTTGTTTAAGGTATAATCCAATACTTCATTTGTCATGCTATTGAAACCCTACTGTCCTAAATTAATTACTCATTTTCTTATGGACATTCATCTCTTATCAGATGTATCACTTCCCTAATTTTGTTTTAATTTTCTCCTACGTTAGATGTGAGACACCATTATTACTCCCATTTTACAGATCATGAACTGGAGACAGATTAGGGGAAAAAATAAACAGCAATGTTGAAATGCCAGTAACTTATTTTTCAAAGCACTGGATGTTATATAGAACTTCATAGATTCAAAGCACAGCTCTCATCATGCCAACTCCACCTTTGAGTGTCTAGCATTCCCACACGTCTTATTTCACAAACATGAAAACAGTGATTGCCTATAGGAGATTTGGCTTAAATATTCTGACCAGGAGAATGTAGAGCCCTGTAGCAATGGCAAGGGTAGACTCCAGTTCTCCAGACCACCATTCATTAAACAATGGCTGCACCAGCTCTATGACAAATGAAAAAATTTTACTGAAGGCAAAGCCCACAAAACCCCAGAAATTGTATGACATGAATGGATGCTGAACCACAAGCCTCACCACTGTGGCTGATATCCTTAGATTCACCATAAACACATCTGCCACTTGAGGTAAGAAAGCAACCAACATCAGGAGTAGGTTGGTACATTTGCCTGGACCAGCACTGGAAGGGAAACTCCCCAGAAAACTTCCCAGCTATTTTATGAGTGCCAAAGAAGAGCGAGATTTAGAAACCATAGATCCCATCCCTGCTTTAATAATCAACACAGACTTCCAGTCTTTCTCCTCGGGCTTGACCCCTTTCTGCTCTATCCTCTACTGTGTGTTTCAGGCCCACCCACAGCCCTTGGTCCTACCTGAGCTTGGTAGGACCAAGCTCCTTGCCTGAAAACTCTGCCTGGAAAGCCCCAGTTCCCTGAAAAGTACCACAAAATGCCAAATTGTGCCTCCTTATTTTAAAATACAGAAAACTCTCTAAGAAGGTATAGACCATTCTGCCTGACACTGGCAGACAGCTGAGTAGAAAGCAGAAGACAGCAGTGCCTTCTCTTCCAAGTGTCTGACTCGGAACCACACAAGTAGTGAAACTCACTTTATATAAAGATTAAATATAGATTAAAAACCACCTTAATGAAGAATATCAAAATATAAAATGTAGTTTAATGAGAAAATATCTGAAAGGGACTGTCTAGGGAGAACCTTCTGGGAGTAGTTCTCAGTCTTCTTACCTATTCATCGATGATTATCAACACAACATCTCAAGATGCTGGTCAGTAGAGCTTGTGCATGGCACCAAAACCAAGATCTGCAGAAAGCAGTGAAGGGAGCATGTTATTATGGGCTCTGCTAAATGGACACAGCCCTACAGGACATTTCAGAAAAGTCAAATAGAAATCAGAAATGCAGGGGCTGCTGGAAAGACAGAAGACTGCTTTGAAAATCAGTTTCTCAGAGGGAAGCTGCAAAGTCCATCCAGAACACAAGCCTGTGGCATAAGGTGTAAATGGAAATATCGAATGAAAGGAATTGATTTTGCTGCAGTACTGCACTACTATGTGCAGTCCTGGTGTCCACTTTTCCAAATCTCTCATGTTCTTTGGAGCTTGGAATCAATCACAAAACACAAATCTGTAGGAAGTGCTGGAAGGGGTGAAGGCAGAATTATTTGCAGAATTATTTGCAGAATAATTAGCAGAATAATTAGCAGAATAATTAGCAGAATTATTTGTTCTGGTTCTCCTCAGAAATACAAAGGCTTAGCCCCAGGTGCACAAAAGTGCTGATAGGCCAGAAATGGAGGGAGGAGCAAAAAGCCACCTCTGAGGGATCATCCTGGCATGACTGTCCCGGGTCCACAAGGGACAGAGCAGGCCAGGCCTGGGCAAGGCGATGCTGCCAAGTCACAGGGTAGAAACAGAAACCCTGGGGAGGGCTCATCTTCCCTGCAGCTGAGCAGCACTTCACCTGCAGGAGTCACCAGCCTGTGTTTCCTCTGGTCAGTTCTCTGTCATCACAAGAACCTGCTGAGTTGAAAAACAGATTATAACTAACTTCATGTATGAAAAGTACTCAGCAGATTCTTCTCCATTTGACTTGTTTGCTAATTCCACCTATGAAAGTACTTGGCACATTCTTCTCCATTTGACAGGTTTCCGGGCAAAAATGCAGTCACCTAAATATAGGTGAAATCTCTACCAACTTAAATGTATCCTTCTGTTGTTACATACAGAAGTACTGGATAAATGGAAAAATACCTTCTTTTTTTTCTTTTTTTAACTAGTAGGATATATGTATCTACTAACATCTAATATTATGTAATAATATTATCTAATAATATGTATCTAATATTTAGATACATCTACTATGTATCTAACTCACTGTACTTTTTATGAGCAGAGTTTTGCAGGTAATATTTAATAAACTTCCTTAATTAACTAGCTTTGCAGTAAAGTATCTGAATAAATTCTAACACTTTATTTGACTGGTAATCTGCAAATAATACTGGTACCAAATAAAAACAAAACACAGAAATCAACTCTGTATTAATACTTTTTTTTATATTCCAAGAACTACTACACAAATTCTAATAATCTATTAACAGTGCTCCCTGGCAGCTCTGGAAACATTTTCCCAGTCACTCTCTCATTTCTTCTTTATTCCTAAAGATTAAGTTTACATAAGAGTAGGCAATCCTTATAGCTATTCAAATTTCCCTGCAGTTTTCTTACGTTAACTGTCATTTTCATTGACATAATTTGAAAAAAAACCCTGTATTTTCTGTTCTGATCCCTTCAGACAAATATTAGAGGTGAAAATCTTACAAAATGTAACACTATCGAGTGTATAGAAAAAGCAAGTGCTCAAAGAGTATCAAACTCCTTATTTACCCATCTGTACATCCCAGAGATGACACGCCAGAGAAACAAATGTTTCTAGAGTTAATTTATTACTTCTAAAACCACAGAAGAGTCACTTCACACATATGTATTTAATATCAGAGGATGTTTTTATGTAAATATAAGAAATGTTTTTGCTTAGACAATTATAACATTTTCAGCTGGCAAGGAGTTCTTTATCTACAGTCAAAACCTTTTGGATTTTAATTGTGGGAAAACAATTATTAGACCTATGAACTTTAGCATTACTATAATCTGTCAGTGTTTCTAAAATAGACCTATGTCACAGCAAGTATATATTTCTTTAAATATTTTAAGTGGAAAAATCCTCCAGGGGAATAAGTAGGACAAACATGTTTACGATTATTCAGCACCGTAGATTGCTGAACTGGTGATGTCAGCTGTACAATACATTTCTGCAGGGAAAAAAAGAAATTACAAGATACCATTCGAATGGCCCTATCTATTTCTCCACAATGAAAGCAAATCATCCTGCTGACCCAGAACAGGTGAGAGAGGTCTGTGCCTCACAGCTGCATGTAACAAAAATACTCCAAAAGTAACATTGAATGTATTCGGCTTCCAAACCAATATATTTCAAAGATTTATGTATTAGCAGAAAATATGCTATTAACAAGAATTTTTTACAGTGGTTTTTACCGTTTTTGAGAAGGTGAAGCAAACCTATTCCCTCAAATTCTCAGTGCTGGATCTTTGGCACATCCCCCTGCACCGCATCCCTGTCGCTGGGAACAGGAGCGAATGTTGTGTTACAGGATGACACGGGCTGTGTTCCCAGCGTGACGTGGGGCTCCTTGACAGGTCTGGCTGCCACGAGCAGCCGTGCCACGGAGCTGCCTGTCCCTTCAGCAGCGGCTTCAGCATTGTGCTGGCTTGGCATCACACCACAGCACCTTTGTAGGGGTAAGTAATCAAAGCCGGCGCTTGATTTTTTGCCACTAACAGTCTTATCTTACCTTGTCGTTAGGGAAGGCAAGTTAACAGCATCTAATTATCCCGTCCCTCTAGTAATGACACTGTGCCCCCTGCAGTTTCCATAGGATACGGTCCCTCTCCTGCCTTCCTCTCCGGAGGTGCGGGGCACGAGGCTTGCTTACCATCATTGGGTTTTTTCGGCACAAAGAAAATCTAGGTTGAGACTATGCCAGCACAGAAAGCAAGGGCTGGATCCTGGCAAGGCCACACTATGAGAGCTTGGGCAAAGAGGGGCTCTGCGTCTCATCAGCTGCTGCTCATTGCTGTGGAGGTACTCAGCAGAAATTCTTCATCGGCACAAAAACATATTTTCAGGAAAAGTGTCCTCTTTCCTCTAGAAGCTCACCCTCACACCTTCCTTCACCACCAAGCAGGTCAGAGACACCTGAGTGCCATTTCCATGCTGTCAGACCAACTCCAGGCACAGCAGAGCCAGCACCCCTCCTCTAGGATCTCTTCTGTTGCACTTACTGCCCATGAAGGAGGGATGCTGCTGCCCTGGCAAAGCTCAACCCAAAGGCAAGGGCAGTTATACTTGCACGTTGGGCTTTCTAAACAAACCTGCTAGTAAATAATAACTGCAAATTCACAGATGGTATGTTACTGTGCAAGTACCTTCCCAAATCATTTTCCCACACAGAGTTCAGCACAAGTTCACAGCAATCCATTATTATTGATATTGCAAACTTGTTATTAACATTATTGCAAATAATGTAAAAAGCAAATAAAATATACAGCAGATGATATATCTGCAGAATTATTAAGAATTAGCAATAGCACAAGTTTCACTGACTATCCCTGTTCCTAAAGGACTAAGATTTAATCTAAAACTCCCCTTCTAAATAAACCGTGGTTTCTGTTACATAAATAAAACACTTATCTGGCTCAAGCCAAGGCAGCATGTTGGCCCATTTACACCATCTTAGTTTCCTGCTCATAGGTGGTAATTATCACATCTGTGTTTGCTTCTAAAATTGGAACTTAGAACCCTGTTTACCTCAAACAGGGACAGTATCTGCAGGCTCAAGAAAAGAGCTTTCTGTAATGCTTAGGGTTCACCAAATCTGCACTGACCTTGACTGAACTTGCAAAGGAATGCAAATTTTTTCCCCCATAGGAAATACTAGCTCTCACGAGTCGGGGGAAATTCCCATTGACTTCAGTAGGCCAGAAGAGGGTCACCTCTGCCACTATAAACCCTTTCAGCAAGTAAATTTTGGAAAGAGGTGAGTAACAGGTCACAGACTGAAAAATATTACAGAGTGCAATATCATTTTCAGATTTACAGAACAGCTAACATGTCTGCTGACTTTCAAAGGACATTTAAGTTTTTAAGCACTCTAGTTGCTGAAGTCAACAAAGGGTAAAATGAGGAGCATCCAGTTCTTCACTCCCATGTGGGAGCTGCTGTTGCCATGTTCCAGTGGGGGCTCTCCAGGCTCTCACTTTGCCAGCAATTTTTCTGTGGGGCTTTTTTTGGTCTTCCCACCTTGCTAGCTCATTTTGTTAGAAATACTAATTTATTTGCACTACATCACTGTGAGGCAAGGTGGCATTATTCTCTTAGTTGTATATGCAAGACCTTGAAAGACAAAATTCAAAAATTAAAGCTGAAATGTTAGATCTCTCTAACAGTTTTTGTCAGGGAGCAACAAGGTTTTGCTGCTTCCTCTGAGCCAGTAGGGCAGGGTCTTGTTGTCCTACCGCATCACTGGGGCAGAAACTGACAGCCACAGGCTGGGCTGGCATGGGCCGTGGGGTCCTGGGCCATGGGCAGGGCTGGGGAAGCCCCAAGTGAGGCAAATGAGATATGTTAGTGCCCTCAGTTTTGGATCTCTGAACTGGAAACCCTGGGAGCCAGGTCTTGTGGTATCTTCATGGTTTTTAGTACTTCACAGATACTTGAAGATGCTACTTCAGTTTAGCTGTCAACAACTGAAACAGAATCTTTTCCCAAATCCGATCCTCTACAGCTCAGGTCTCAGCTGCAATTCGAGGACCAGAATTAAGAATGGCACAGAAGTTTGTGGCAGGGGCCAGCCCAGGTGACAGATGAGTTGTCCCATCAGAAGCAAACCCGCTGCCTGTGGGGTTCCCCTCACACACGGCCTTCTCCTGCTGCCTGCACAACACTGCAGCCAGGGAAGGACAGGGATTGAAACACAATCCAGAACCACTTCCAGGGCATGAGGGATCTTCTGCATTAAATGAGAGAGACTTGCAGCAAAGATGATGTAAAATGTCAAAATTTTGATGGATCAAAAGCCCTTTTCAATAAGGCTGCACTAACTTGTAGGGAAAAGTTTTATCCAGTCATTTCCTAATTTTTGAGTGCTCCACTGTATGTACTTTCTTTTGATGGTATTTTTTGTGTAAATTTCTTACTCAGAAAAGAAACCTCCCACTGAGAGCACTACACATCATGCAAAATAAACTTTTCATTGATTATAATTCCATTACCTGGCTTGAGAAATGAGAAGCTACAGATGAGTCCTGCATGACTCGTGATAACGAAGGCACAGCGTAGGAGTGTGACTAGGGAAGGGAGGTGAACAATTTTCCAGTAGAATTCAGGGTAATTAGAATTTGGGGGCAGGGGGCTAAAAAATAGCCATAACAATTCTTCAGTGTTCATCACTCGGGGCCACACGAATAGCTCTGCAAACCCATCACAGCAGGCAGCACAAGGGCAGGAATTAATAAACTGGAGATAAGAGGGAAAGAGCTCCTTACATAGCCTTGCCACCAAACATGAGAGTACAACCAGAGCCAGAGACATGTCCTGTCTGGGTAACAACATGGTGTGCTGACAGTGTTCATGTACCTAGTGCTGTGGTAGAGCACTTCCCGAACACTCATTTACAAACTTGTGGTTTTAAGCAGTTTTCTGAAAGCTCAATGCCTTGTTTCCATACAAATTATTAGTTATCACCCTTTCAGCTTGGAAGGCACGATTTAAGACTTACAAGCAGTAGCACTAGCAGACCACATGCAAGTGGACAACTCTAGCATCTGGCATAAAGGCTGCTTACGTATTTTGTATGAGCATTACTGCATGAAGTGCATAAACCTCAAAGGGAACAGAGACCCAGGCTCCCTCTATCTTGCCAGAAGGTCCTCAGCACAGACTTTGGGCTCTCTTCTTATTTGCTGTCTTGCTGGCCCAAGAAACCAAAAGGTATTCCTTTCCACACAGCACCCCAGCTTCTGTCAGAATGATGCACTTCCTCTGGCAGGAACAGTGCCTTCGGCTACCACCATACTGGGGAGAAAGACAAAGCTTATCTCATGAGCCTAAAGAAGGACCTAGACACCAGGTACCGGCTCCTTTGCAAGGGCTGCAGCACTCAGCACTGAGCCCGCTGCTCAGATGGCACGTTGAGGAAACACCTATGCACTGTCTCTGCACACCTCGACGCTGCACTGTGCCCTCCGGTAGCCTCACCTCTGGATCGTCGACAAAGTGCCGGGCCACCAAGGGACTTGTGTTGGAGATCGACTCATTCTCTCACTCCCAAAAGTCGATGGGAACAGATCCGAATGTGGGCAGCACCTGCAGACGGCAGCCCCGACACCGGTGCAGGAAGCTGGCCCCGGCTCAACACCCAGCTGAGGAACTGGCTTTTCCCCAGCCCGTCCTGCCTGTCTCGGAGACCCCATCCCGGGCCCCGCGGGGCCTGGGCACGGCCGGGGCGCCTCTCCGGCCCCCGAGCAAAGGCTCCCGTAGGGGGCAGCGGGAGCTTGTCGGGGGTCGGGTTTCCGATGGGGCATTTCCCGCGGCCGCGGGGAGAACGAGTCCGGTGCCGGTGCCGGTGCGGAGCGGCCGGGGGCCCCTGCTGCTGGACGCCGCTCCTCCGGCGGGCAGACTCCGCGGGGCTCCCCGAGGGCTGGCCGGCTCCCCCGGAACCCCTGCCTCGGGCCGAGCCCCGGGAGTGGGGACGGGGAGCGGTTTCTCCCGGCGGTGGGGTTTCCCGAGCAGCGCGGCACAGCATATGGTTTACATGTTGCACTACTGCATACAAGGACTAACATTCATCCCAGAGATTCACTTGACATAAAAAAAGCCCTAATTACAATAATTTAGAGGTGCCTGAATGACAGCAGCCTCAATTTTTGGTTGAATTTGCAATTAAGGGGAGATAATTATGCCTCGCACTAGCGCAGAGTATTAATATTTATGTTAGGAGCCAGAGGCTCCTTTGGCAGGGAGGATGCAACGGAGCAAAGGTTGAAGCCCCGCGGTACCGGGAGAGGGAAAGTTCGGTGCCCGATAAACTAGGGAGACGGCGGCTGCCTCCATCGCGCCAATGGAATCCAGACCCCGCCAGAGCAAGGAAAGATTTATACACATCCCTTTATATATATTTATATCGCCTGAGATACGGATACTTCCTCTATAAACCTTTTACCATTCAGCAGGCACCTCCTTCACCTACTTCGTTTTTACTCCCGAGCATCGATCTCGGGGGCTTTCCATGCCTCATTAACAGATTGGTGACTAAATGAGTAGAATTAATTTTTAAAACCCTTTAATTTACTTTATCAATTACACACATGCGCCCTTGCCTACCCTGTGTGTCCGGCTCACTCGGCACACAGGGTCTCGGGGAAGCAGTCACGACAGGGTGAGAAGGGGATGAAATAGGGAAAAGGACGGTGTTTGAAACCTCCCCAAAGCGCCTCGTGTGTCCCAGCGCCAGGCGCTCGCCGCCCCCGCCGCCGGCTCGCCAGGGACCGGACACCGCCCGCCAGCGCCTTTTAAAGACAATTTACCATTCATTTAGCGGCGCCTTCGCCTGTGCCGGGCTCAGCACAACAAAGGCGAGAGCCCCCGCGCGGGGGCGGGGGCTCTTCTCTGGCAATTTCGGCCGCCTGATTCCGGGGACAGAGAAGGGAGAAGGCTCTTAAAATTAGCGGGAGCGCCCTGAAACCCCCCACCCCTTCCCGCAAGCCGGCGGCCCCGGGCTGGCGGCTCGCCGCGGGTA
>WEIV01007661.1:35944-87599 GCA_013390005.1 Calyptomena viridis | reverse complement strand
AACGCTCCTGGCCCCGGGGTGGCCCCGGGGTGGCCCCGCGTCCCGGGCCGGGGCTCAGAGCTCTGGGGTACCGTGTCCGCTGCCGTGGGCACCGCAGCGCGAGCGGCACCGGCGGGCACACGGGCCACCTCCGGAGCGAACGGCTGGTGCGGGTGCGTGAATGACTCAAACGCAAATGGTCCCCTGCATTTATAGATGCCAAATTCCTGTTGCCGCCGGGAAGGGCTCACGTATCTTTCTCTAGGACAACCTCTACCAATTAAAGTGGAATATTGGGAGTCAGCAGCCGTAATTTGTTTGGTTTTCCCTCTCTGAGGACTGCCACTTGCTCGCTGTATAGCCTTCAAACAGCTACATTGTTCACGTGTCAGTAAATTAAACCGTCTTTGTTTACTTACGTTTATCCTTTTAAAAATTCTTTAAAAATCCTGACAGATTTGGTAACCATGTTGAAATTCTGTGATTTATTTTCATGAACTAGAAATAAGAATGATAGTGTAGAGAGAAGTACAGCTCTGAATAGTTACATCATGTATTATAAGAGTCAGAGGTATATTATGCCAGTCACCATTGGCTTTATACGACTACTATCCCTTTGTATGCCCCCTCATTTACTGACTAAGCTGCTGTTTTCAACGCAGGGGTTAAAAAAAAAAAAAAAAGAAGAAATGCAGATCAGGTTTTGGAGGGATTGGAGTATGAATATACATACTTTTGTACACATACACACAACCATGCAAATACATTGTCTTGCTTCTAGAGCTGGCTGTGCCATTCAAACAGTTTATGCCAATAGGATGATTTATTAATGGAGTTTGCATGACATTTCCCTGCACTGCCTGCAGAAAGGCATCACAACATCATTGTAAACTCATCAGCGCTGCATGGAGAAAATCAAGAGTATGTGAAACTGAACTCCATCGAAGAGAGGACTTTAACTGGAGAGACTTAAAGCTCCTTCCAGTGAGGACAAATCCTGTCCCCCAGATTTCTAGATTTTGAAAGACTCCAGTCCAAAGGATTAACAAGAAACCTTTGCAGCTTTTAAGCCTAATGCTGAGAAGCTGTGGGATTTAAGGGACTCTGTGACTTTGTACCTGTGTTTCTACACAGATTTTAGGATGAATTTTATCCATGGCTAATCCCATTGATTTCAAAGGAAATGCCTGCATGAGTGAAGTGGTTGATGTTTATTTAAGTGAGATCTTAAATATATTTTTTTTAAAAATGGAACAGCTTTGCCATTTAGTTTCTAAGGTTAATGCTGCTTTGATTCTGTTTCTCAGAAAGTTCAGTTTTCAGTTTCAGTGTAATTAGAGTATTTCTCAGCAAGTCCTCAATTTTTGGACAACAGTTAAGCAGAAAGCCTTCATATTGTTCAAAATCCTGTTAAAAATAAAATCCAGTCCATACTCAGTCGGAGAGACTCATGGACAATACATATGCTGGTTGGTTTTTTGTGCTTTTAAAAGCACAACTTAAACATGGAGAAAACAGCACGGCGAGGTTTTAATCGGCATAATAATGTTTGAAATCATGGAAAGAGAAGATGCATAAATCTGTTCTTGTGTGGTTTTCCTTTTCACTGGTAATATCAAGGAAATCTCTAATTGTAACTTCATCCTCTACTTATCCAAATGTTCTTCTAGACAATTTCTTTTACCGTAATGCAGATTCCCATTTCTGGTAGCTGGAGTAAGTCAAGTCTTTGGTGTCTCTTCTGATAAATTTCCTGTTTTTCCAAGGTCCTCACATGGTAGTTGATTTGTTTATTCTTGGTGTTTGATTGCAGTGCCATTCTCATCACCCCCAGTCAGCATCTTTTTCCAAAATCACTATGAATTCCAGAAAGTTAGAATATTCCTGTCACCTCGTTGAAACCAAATAGCAACCAACTCAGTGACCAAGAGGGCTGTTCATGGAGTAAAATAGTCTCCAGGCTTGGAATAACATTATGGAAATGCTGATGATTCCTAAGTGCAAGAAACAAAAAGCTGTGCCATTACCTTAAAATGTCAGTAAAATGCACTAAACTACAGGTTTAAAAAAAGCCCAAACCAACCCCTTCCCCTCCAGAGAGGAACATCTTTCACCATCTATGGATTATAATTTTTTTAAGACAAGTGGGTAAAAAGATGAATCAAGCTGCAGAGTTTATCTGATGAATTCTGCCTTCATATGAGGACCTGCTCGGTCTTTATCTCTTAAGCAGAGAGTGACTTCAATTGCAGTTAATATAAAGATTTATTAACTTGAGTAGTAAATATTGACCAAGGTGAAGCCAAGGTCAATGTTTACCTAAAGGACTAATAAATCTTTGCATTAACCTAAATATGGAAGCTGATGGGCCATATTTTGCTCTCAAATCAGTATTTACCCTAAATTAGCCCTACTAAAATACCTTGGTATTTGCACAAAATGTGTTCAGTATACAAACTGTTGTAAAATATATTTTATGTGAATTTATCAGAAATAGGAGAATTAGGCTTTTTTTCCACAGGATAACTGATTATTTCTTCACATCTGAAAATCTAACGAATACATAACACTAGGTGGCTAGAATTATTTTTTGCTTGAGGGTGAACAGTGATTTAAGTGAACATAGGTGCAGGCAAGGGTTTTGTTTTATTTTACAGTCTGGTAAATATTATAAATTATCATGGAAATAAAAGGATACTGATTTGACATGACCAACTTCAAGAAATCACAGCTTTTTACCATCCTATTTATAGCATTACTAGTGTCGGCCCCTTCTTTAGAACACGAGGGCTGCCTGTTCTAGGTAAAACAACTAAAATATTAATTAAATCTGCTGGCCTGCTTTTCTACAAAACCTCTTGAAATAATTTCAGTGTTACAGAGGTTGAGAGCTTTTGTCTTTATGACATTTAATTTCTACACCGCACAGCTGTCATTGAGTCTTGCAGATTTAGAATTTTGGCTTATTTCATAGGCATTTCTGGGCCTTTAACTTGTAAAGAAATCACTGATCCTTTGGACCTACCTCAAATATTCTACTATAGCTGTCTCTATGTGCCTTAGAAGAATATCACCTTTATAAACCTCTCAGGATGCTTCATGAGTTTTGACAGAATTAATATAAGTGCTTTTCTCTTTTGTTATCTATTTAAAAGATTTTTTTTTCCCTGGGCTCTCTGTCTCAGTTGTCTGGTTGAAATGCCACTTTCTCTATTCTCAGGAACAAAGAAATGGCTCCTGTTTAACTTAATCAAATACTCTGGTCTCTTTCTGATAGAAAGAATAGTGGCCAATTTACCTCTAGCACTATTAAGTCCCCAACAGTTTTCCTGTGTTTGATTTCTGTATGTGCTTTCAGTACAGCCTTTTTTTCCCCCTACCCATTTTCCTTTGTCTCCCTCTCTTTAGGAAGACTGACACAAAAGAATATCTTACCCATAACATGTTCTTGTTGCAAAATTTAGTACGATTTCATTAATTTATTTCTTGACATTTATTTGCAATTAAATTAATTCTACCATTTCCATGCACAATGTCTTAGTAAATGAAAGTATTACTGCTCCAAGCACCAGATCTTTCTGTCTTTCCTTTGCTTAGCCTTTGTGCTGCAGAAATCCTGTTGGCTGTAATGGAAAAGCAAAGTATTACTGACTTTAACAGTCTTGCCTGTGTGAGAAATGAGTCTCGAGTTTTGTCTGTTAGTAAATGTGTTCTGGATCATATTTCACAATCAGACTTTCATACACTCTCTGCTAACATTAGGTTTCTAGGCTCAATTTTTTAGTTGCACTTCCCATTCATCACGCAGAATAGCTGATCCTAGAAAATGAATCTGTGTTGGATGAAACAATAAAACGAGCATCCAGTCTCTGCTGCTCACTTTTCTCATGCAAGTGGACCCCTTGAAATCAATAGAATCATTCAGGGGATTCAGACAAGCAAGAGCTAACTCAAAACAGGTACTCCATGCTGCCCAGAAACAAGCTTCTTCTATCCTCTCTGCCTCTATGAAATAAAGGTGTTTCAGGTTGTATCAAAATTATGAAAGAAAACTAATTTTTTAAAGAATCGTAGGGGAAGTGTGTTTAAACCCTGATGACTGGCTTTTGCATGCAAAGAGCACAGTTTGGCAGATGAGCAAAAATGTTATGGTCAGGAAATGTCAAGTGACTATTTTTTTTAAGGATCTGTACAACTGTAAATAATGCAAAGTTAAAGTTTTGTCACTTGTTTGGAACAGCAAATGCAACCTCTAAATTGTTCTTTTCTTAAATGGTGAGAAGAAGGCTGAGAATGCCTGAGAGTAGTACTACAAAACAGTTCTGCTGTTTAAATAATTTGCTTTCAGTTTGTTTATATTCCTTTTGTATGCAGTGTTTTCAAATCTGCTTTAGAGGGACAAAATATTGTCCAGTTTTGGTGAGACTGTCACTGATACAGCCATTTTTAACCACAAGTGAGAAAATACTCACAGAAAGGGAATCTGGAATTTACTGCAGTGCATGGTGGAAACTCGGGTTTCCAGGTCTGTGTTTCATGGAAAGAAACAATTCTTGAGGGTGACTAAAAATACCTCAGATGTCTACATGTTTGTCAGAAACCTATGAAGAAACCATACACTAAGATTTACTTGCTCGTTTACTTTAAAATAACAAATATATTCAGATCTCTCAATGTGCATTCATGACTTAAATTCAAAGAGGAAAAGAGATTAATTTTGCTTATATAATTGATGGAATTCAAATTATATTTATGGGAGTAATGGAATACAAGTTGTACTACACACCACATTTTTGTGGGAATGAAAACCTAGTCAGACTCATGGTGTTTTATCTCTTAAGACCTGAATCTGCAGATATTTTTAGATTTTTTTTTAAGTGTGGACTGCTCCTGTAAGTAAATCTATATACATGTTGAGGCTGCTCTAGTTTTACTGTATTAATCATGCTGATCTAAACATTTACAAATTGCCTCCTAATTTCGACTATATCATGATAATTAGAATGTTTACAAATACTACTGTGAAGTCAAAAGCCTGGTTAAAACATCAATTAAAACCTTAAGTTATGTCACTGTCAATAAGTGGTCATTAGGGGCATGTGAGGGCAACCATCATTTTTGTAGAATCAGATTCTTAGGGGTTGGTTTCTAAAGAAGATGTTTTTCATTTTTATTTCTTTTTTAAATGGTTTATGAAATCCTGAGGTAACTGTGAGAATAGTGAAGACTTTTTTTATATCAACAATGCATTATGAATGC
This sequence comes from Calyptomena viridis, assembly GCA_013390005.1. Lineage (NCBI taxonomy): Eukaryota > Metazoa > Chordata > Aves > Passeriformes > Eurylaimidae > Calyptomena > Calyptomena viridis. The sequence goes on along the minus strand of WEIV01007661.1, from coordinate 82,361 downwards.
AGAGCTAAGATTTTAAACACTAAACTTTATTATTGATGATTGAAGAATAATCCCTGATCTGTGAAGAGAGAAGCATTTCAACAATATTGATGATTTAGGAGAAAGCTCACTACATTTTAACAGAGAGAAGAGGAGTTAGTAGCTTTCTCTAGTGTGATAATTTTCCAGCAACATGAAAAAGTAATTTCTTCAAATATAATAAAAGAGCAGAATACAATCCCTTCAATTCTTCCTACTTATTGGGAGAATGCTATTCATTTTCAATACATACTGTGAAAAGGTAGATTTTTAAATCTGCTAAGTAAGATTGTTTTTCTTTTAGTATGTCATGCATAGTCAAAATGGAAGTATTTTCTGATGAGCTTGTATTTTTCTGCATGACCTGCGAAGTGTACTATTTGCACAAAAAGAAGTATTATTGCTAAAATACAGTCCCGGACCACTACTTCCAAATTAAAATAGTTAATTAAACACACTTCAGAGTAGATGAAAACTGTTAATTTCACTTGCCTTCTTACTCCTGTATCACCTTGCCACTGTAATTAATTTAATCTTCACTGAAAATGAAGTATAAATTCTTGTTTGGGAAGTAATAATCACAGCATGTAACAGGCTGAAATACTGTTCTTAGTCAACACCAGCTGTTTGGCTTGAGGTAGTTTGTGGTGTTGAAAAAGCATTTAAATTATACAGCAGCAGTGGACTTTTAATGGAATATCTGTTTCCACTAAGTAGAAAACTCTCTGCTGAATCTAAACATGAAAGAGATAAAAAGACAGACTCTCACCTTTTTTTTTTTTTTTTGTCAAATTTCAGCATGAAGTAGATGAAAGTATAGGGGTTTAGTTATAAAGCCAATAATGTAAGGATAAAATACTGTCCTTCCTGCACATGCAATAAATGAGATTCTGAACACAATTACTTTGTAAGGTAAACCACATAGTAAACAGAAGTCGGTGGTAGGTTAATGCCCAACAAAGTAAAAGGCAATTTAGCATGTTGTGTGATAGATTCAGTGAACAGCACAGAATGTTTCCTTTCTCCAAAACTATTTTCATCTCAACTCAAAAACTGCAGAGTTAATGGAATGGGAAATTCAGGCAACCTCATGCTCCTGATTTATGCATGACAAGAGAAACAGTTCCCATACATTTCTATGATAAAACACTCTTTATTACAATCGATTTCTTTGCAGTTTGTTTGCTTTTTTATGGGTGTGGATGTTACCCGTCACAAGTTGGACAGGACACAAGTACTTTTGAAACACTCCAGAGTCCTGCTGGCATAGGCATGCAGGTCATAGTGGCTAATCCCCTAATATAAATGCAGTTTTACTAGCCTGGTTTTGGTTTTTTTTGGTCACGGTACCTAATCCTCTGACATAGATGCTATTTTACTAGCCTAATTTTACTCTTTTTTTTTTAACCTCTGTAGTCTGTGGAAAGCAATCCCGTAGCTGTGTGGTGGGCATTCACAGTCATAGCACTTTGCTGGTGCATTACACCACACTCCCTATTTTGGTAGCACCTTCCTAGTATAGTCATGACAAAAATATCCACAATAGCACTGCCAATGTAAGCACAAGCAGCTGGAGCAGGTATAAGTCAGGCACCACACAGAACTATTTGTACATACAAACCCTGACCCACAGTGTGTTATTTGCAGCCCTCCACCAGATATCTATGTTTGACCCTTCAATGTCAACAGAAATATCCAACTACCAGAACCTGGTTGTCATCTCCTTTCATTATCATAGGATTTTCTTGGGCCTTTCTCTGTTCTTCATATTCACAATGCTAAGCTTCCATATTAATTAAATGTCAACATTCACTAGCCTGAGACTATGTTATCCAATAAATACCTGCCTGAAGCCAACTACATGAAGGGTGAAACTCGCACGATTTTTAATACAAATTATTTGTTCACAGTGTTTGATCAAATTAATCAGTAGCAGAATAAATGGGAGCTGTAACCACAGCTGAAAAGAATGTGAAAAAAAGTATTAATGCTGCTGTTGTAACTCATCTCTACACTTTGCCTACGACAGCCTTCATTTTGAGGGTCTTCACCTTCCTCTGGGCCAGAGCTGGGTTACTGCTTTTATGCACAACAGCATACTTAAATATACTAGGAAACTCCACACAAAAAGAGCCTTGTTTAGATCCCGTGGGGTTCTTTTCCTTTTCCATGAGGTGGAAATGAGGTGTCTCATTTTCAGTTCACTTAGTTTTTTATCAATAAAAAGTAGGAAAAAAACGAATCTTGATGGGAAGCCTAACAATGCACATCCCTTTTCTCTCACTTGGTTTGACAATTTTAGCCACTGGCTGTAAGTGATGAAGTTCCCACGGGCGGATATTATTATCCTGATCTCCGAGGTGAGGAAGCTGAGTCAGGAGAGGGGAGGGGGGCTGCCTGTCCACCCCAGCCCCAGGGAGAGGCCTGGGAGCCCCACACTCAGGCTGCCCTTAATCTGCAGAGATAAGCAGCTCTTTTGGGCAGGTCAGAAATAGCGTGTGGTGACACAGATCTGCCGGGAGACCCAGGCTCTCTCTCCTCAGCACCTTCTTGCCAGGCAGCAACTTGGATTCTGCCCCACTCCGGATCACTCTCCCGTAGCTGGGAATTAATGGCTTCCGTGCAGGAGGAATGATACTTTCCTCATCAGTGCTGCAGATGGAGCTCCAAGCAACGGCCAAGGCACTGGGACTTCCATCGCCTTCTAACCGGAGGCAAATCCAAGCCGGTGCCCTACACACAGAGGGCTCGGCAGCGATTTCCCGGCCTCTGTGACATCCAGCGGCATTGCCAGCACCCGGGAATCTCAGCAGCCATCCAGGTGGTCACAGGAATGGTGAGCCCACGGAGTGCCCAGCAGGGCTTGAGGTCTTATCTCCTTGTCAGGCTCTCAGGGATTTCGTGCCCTCCACATGCTAGATGCCTTCGTTTCGATGGGGTTTGCTGGGATTACTGGGAGAAGCAGCCCCAACCAGCACCTGCTGCCCCTGCAGCCCCCAAAGCGCGAGGTGAAAGACTTCTGAGCCTCCACTGCATCCCAACTGAGAAAAACTCATTTGCTTGTTGTTCCCTTTTTTTCAGAGGCACCAGGCAAGGACCAAGCAGCCCCGAGGGAGAGTTGTGTATATGAGTTCAGTGCTGTCCGTGAGTCTGGCTGACACACTCCTTGCCCCTGTGGATCTTCCCCATCCTGCCCTACTGCTGCCGGCTGCCACGCTCCCAGCTATGGCAGAGTTTAAAGCAGGAGGGTGGCAGCATCCCATAAATGGTGCTTCAAAAGCCCTCTGAAAGGACCTGGGATTTCAAAACAAAATGCTGCCACAAAATCTGCCACTGCCAGAACCGCAGCATTTTAATTACAATTCCACAATGTCTTTATCAGAAAACCTGGCAATTTTAATGACAAAGTACTGCCATGCCACAAAGTATTTTTAGAACTAATAAAACCTCTGCAGAATATTTCCCTGGAATGTATTAAGATCCTATTTCTGCATTCATTAGTAATATCAAATAGCATGCAGTAGATGGTTATTTGGAAAAAATGCATTCAATGTAAATTGATTTTGTATTATCAGGAATAATGTGGAGACTGTGTTTTCCAGCATCTTGAAGCTTCAGCCATTCCACTGTCTGCTGCAGTTTATGCCCTAATCTTGTGAGATTTACATAGCATTTTAATTTTCAGTCTTGCCTGCATTTGCCAGCCGAGGGATTCTTATTATATTTTAGATTAATTTCAAATTCACACCACAACAATAGCAAAAAATTGAGTACTGACAAAGCGAGAGGCCAAACATGACTCAATTAAAATAATATGTATCACTATTAATCACCTCCGCCTGTCCGTCTACATTCCCGTCGCGGTGCCTCTCTCTGCAGCAGCAGCATCTATGACTAAAGCCAGCTCTCATCCCTCGGCTCCTCCCTCCTCCTGCCGACTTCCTGAGGGATTACGAGGAGACAGGGAGAGTGGGAAGGAGCCCAATGGGCAACGCTGGGAGAAGCCCAGGCTGAAGAAGAGCCGGGGCAGTGCTGAGCCACCATGTGCGGTGCTGCCCTTCCCGCCTCCCCTGCTGCCCCCTCGGAAAACATCCGTTCGTGGCGGTGGCCAAACCGAGCGCCCCGCGTGTCCGGCCGCCTGCCGTGGCAGCGAGCAGCCTTGTGCCAGAAGCAGTGTTGTCCTCGGGTTTGTGCAGAGCTCAGCTGATTGCCAAAGCTTAACGCTTCACATTATTATTAACAGTTAATGCACATAAAAATGAGGCAGGACCGATGACAAAGAAAAAAAGCAGAGCAATAATAATAACAACCATGCTACGCAAAATAAATCCCACTGGCTAAGCGAGCCAAAGAGGGCAGGGGTCCCGCACCATTTGCCACCAGCTAGCCATCAGGTTAATTGGAGACCGGGCAGGGACGGGCAGTGACAAAGGTGACACTGGAGGCTGAGGCAGCAGGGCTGGCCCTGGCTGTCACCTCCTCAGTCCCTGCCATGGACTGTGGTGCAAGTGAGCTGAGGTGCAGAAACTTCGTGGTCCCACGGGGCCCTGGCCCACGGCAGCTGCTGGTAGCTGGAAAACAGGGTGGTGAGCTGGGGGCTCTTCCCCTTGGAAGCAGCCGACAGACTGACAAGCCCCAAAGCTACTCAGTGCAAAGCCTCATCTAGCCCAGATGGTCATGTAGGCCAGGTTTCACACAAACCACTTGGATCGGTCTCTCCCCTCTTCTGAGAGGAGACATTTGCTCCAGGTGGGAACATGTGACTGCTGGATCTGACTGACAGCAGCCCTGTGCCTACATGGACGGTGGGAGCCCTGCTACAAGTGAAAGCCCTTGTGAAGTGATGGAGAGCAGAGCTGGCAGGTCTCTGCATGAGAGCAAAAACAGAGCCCCACACACTGCAGACTTGCCCAAATATGATTTTGAAGGTCATAATGCAAGGCTGGAATTGCAATGCCTGTCCCTGAAATTATGATGCTTTAAAAGAATGATCCTACTGCTCTCTTGCAACTGTCTAGCCAAAGGCAGGTTCTGTTGCTCTCAAAATCATCCAAATACGACCCAGGAAGCCTCTCTTGGAAGGAGCTTTGGTGAGGTCTCAATCTGTGATAGAAATGGCCAGGACTGTGTGTGCAGGAAGTGATGATGTCTTCTGCTCCCCTCTCTTTTTCCAGATAAGTCCTCTATGTGTCAGTGTTAGCTGCAGCCTATAGCACAGAGGCAGCAGTCACCAGAAACCACAGACAGCTTGGTTCAAAGGAGAGCAAGGAAAACCACGCGACATTTGCAGTAAGCACACGTGTTTGATCTGGCTGTGCTAGCTGCTCACAAAGCACCCCAGCCCAGTGCGTATGGGCTCCATTTCATTTGAATAAAAACACTTTGGGTAGCCATGGAGGAAAAGAAACAACTCGTAAGAAGCACTTGCTAGTTTCACATGAGTAATCGCTCATCTCAAACTGGTAACAAAAAATGTCCCTGTAGCCAAGCACATCAAACTTCAGCTTGACTAATTTGTGACTGGTTATCTCTTTGTGAACCGTATGCTGATTCAAATCTGGGGAAAAGTGGGTAATTAATGAATCAGTCAATGACACCAGCTCAGTTAGAGACAAAGCTCAGCATCTCTTTTACTTGGGACTGTCATTTGCTGAAATAGATCAAACACCTAAAGAAAGAACATATTTGCTGAAAAATGTACTGAGCCATGCAGATCCTGAAGCGTTTGCAACACAGCTGGGCTTGGCTGCTTCCCTGGGTTACTCCTATCCCACAGCTTTCCTCTAGTGAAACAGCAACACGAGATGACGCGTCAAGCAGGTTAACTGTAAAAGAAATTTTTTTTCTCTCCATTCTCATTGCTGGGAGAGGCATTTCCGATTTCCTTCTGCAGTAGCAACTCTGGCCATCATGTAGTTTATCTGACCTTTGGCTATGCCACACCATGAAATCAGACACCACTAGGAGGGGGGTCAGAACAAAGCCTGCAGAGATTAATAAGAGCATTATTTGCAATGTGGCACAAGGCCATGAGTCACTGTGTAGCCAGGCTGCTGCACCTTCTGGCTACAGGAACAGCCCAAGTTCTGCATCAAGCTTTCTGCTTTAAAATAAACAAACAAACAATCAAAACACCAAAACTTCACTTCTGTTCTTTTACATCAAAACCTGGTCAAATGAATGAATGGGAGAAGGAAAAAAAACCCACTCAACTGGTGTGGAAGCAAAATATAAAACATAAAGTTAATGTGTGACTTTCATTCAAAAGAGTCTATTCTTTGCATGATTGTTTGGGGCTTTGGGGGATTAACCAATAAAGAAAAAAATTCTGCTTGTTCAGCCTGATGTTAATGTTGGTGCAGTACTTTCATTAGCACAAAGATTTTCTCACATGCCCCTCTAATACCTTCCACCTCCACAGCTGCAGCTTGCTAGGGTGAAAATGCAGTTCTCTGTGGCAAATAGAACTTCATCTTCTGATGTCATCACGTGCAGATGGCTTGACTTGGAGAACGCTAAATTCTGTGTGGGTCAGGTTCAAAGAGCTTGAGGATAAAGAAATATATATAATTATTATTATTACAGTTCTATACCAAGCCCAGATAATAAGAAAAGGAATTAGATTTCTTATCTTTGAGTGCATTTGACTGTAAGGTTAGAGATCAGTGACATCTTGATTAGGAAACAAGGATGATGTGAATCAAGAGATTCAAAATTAATAAAGATGATGTGAGTCACAGTGAATCGAACGTGAACAAAATGAGTTGTGCTCTGTGTTGAGGAGTTTACTGACTGTACCAAGCTCCAGCAGGAAAGCCAAGACCAGAGGGAGTCTGGTGAGGAGCAGAGAGGATAGATCTGCTGGAAACAGGGCAGCCTCTCACAGTGCACCCCACCAGAAGAGTCTGTGAGCAGCACTTCCTACAGACAACTGGCAAAAGTGTCTTCTAACCAGCCCTGATCCTTACGGAGCATTTCAACCATGCAGGCATCTGCTGGAAGGGCAACACAGCACTGAGCAGGCAATCCAGGAGCTCCTCAGACTGCATGAGTGATAATTTCATCATGTGAATGCTGAGGGTTACACTCGACTTTCAGTGGTAAATGTCACAATATCAGCCTGGTCTTATCTTCTGTCATCATAATTAAATTCAGAGTCCAGAAGACTGCTGCAAAAGTAAGCTACAGAGTTACAACTGGATTTCAGAAGAAGAGATTTCGGTTTACTCAAAGAGTTGCTAAATAAAATCCTTTGGGTTGCAACCATGAAGTGGAAATGCGCCCAGGAGATCCAAATTATTTTTAAAGACAAGTTACTGAGAGCTTAGCAAAAAAGGATCCTGTTGTGCAGGAAGATGGAATTTCAACAGAATGGTTAATTGGCTACAGAATTATCTTCTTGATATCAACAGATGCAAAAAGGAAGCATACAAGAGATGGACAGTACCCATTTCCCAAAAGAACTGACTAGTGGCTTAGTAAGACTGCTGTCTGTGACAGCTATAGTGACTGGGGAAGTCCCCAGTGGCTGCAAAAACTCTAACGCTTCATCTATCTTTAAAAAGGCAAGAAAGGAAACTGGGGAACTATCTGCTTGTCACCATCAACTTGATCACTAGAAGATCAGGGAGTGTGTCCCTCTTGGGGACCAGTTCTAAGGCCATAAAGGACAAGAAGATATTTGGGAATAGATAGTGTGGATTTTCCGATGGCAAACCGAATTTGACCAACTAGCCTGCTTTCTAAAGATGAAATTACTGAATATATGAAAATGAAAGTGCTGGGTGTAATGTACCCTGACTTAGTAAGGCTTTCACATCAATTCACATAACACCATTTGGACGCCTAGAGGGTGTGGGCTAGAAAGACAAGTTGTAAGAGGGGCTGAAAACTGCCTGGTCACGTCTGGCAGGTCACCAGTAAACAGAGGTGCACCCAAGGGGTCAGTATCCAGATCCACGTTGTTGGGTATCTTCATTAGATACCTTGATGGTGACACAGTCAGATATGTTGAGTACTTATAAACTGTCTGGACTGACAAACGACAAAGATTCAATGCAGAGGATCCTTTATATATTTGAGATCTGGGCCAACAGACACCTCATGAGGTTCAACAAGGAAACATGATGTGTTCTAGGTGGGGAAGCACCTCACTGAGGAGCCACCCCGGTTAAAAGGAGTTGAGGATTAGAGAGACACAAGGCCAAATGTGTCAAACTGGAAAGGGTCCAGTGAAGCACTACTGAGATCATCAGAGGCCTGGAGCAATGTGAGAGGGGCTGAGAGAGCTGTTCCTGTATGATCTGATCAAGGGAAGGCTAAGCAGCCCACAGCTATTTGAAGGGTAGTTGTACAGAAGAAAGTCAAACTCTTCTTCCTAGTGCTAAAGGCTGTAAAAGTGGCCACATGCTGAGGTCTGGACATGAGAAGGCACGTTGACCAGGAGTACAGTGTAACCCTGAAACAGCTTACACAGAGAGGCTGTGGAACTTCTGCTCCTGGAGGTGTTTCAAGATTTAGCTGGAGTGTGGCTGACCTCATCCAGTGTTGGTCTCAGCCCCATTTCAAGCAGGATGTTGGACTAGATGAACTCCAGAGGTCCCTTGATGCTACAAATAACTAATCAAAATGATAACTGTATGAAATTATAAAAAATATTACTATAAATAAGATTAAGTGTATTCATTTCCTATTTGCAAAAGGTAGCTGAATATGCACTATTTCATATGTTTGCACTGCACTAGAAGCAACTATACAGTGATTCCTGAGCAATGTTTTAAAAAACTCCAAACTCAGGGGAAGAATAAGTAATAAGGAGGAAACATTGTAGGCCAAAGAGTCAACGATAATTTGCATGGGAACCCTGAAACCCTAAGCTCTCCAACTCTGCCAAATGCAAGCTCAGACACATAGAAGGATGAGGAGAGCTGATGAGCAGAGGTTAGGGAACAGACTTGGAGAATACAGTAAATGAATTTGAATTTGCAGAGCATATTGCTGTCCCAAAAGGAGCTAATATATAAAGATGGGTGCACACCAACACAGATAAAAGGAAGTGCCAAGTATGATGCAGTAGGTACCTCACCTCTGACACTGGCCTTCATGGGCTGTTCTGTTGGCCACCTCCTGAGTGAAATACAAATGAACAGGAGAGAGTCCAAGAGGGTACAAAACATCTTACAGCCAGAGACTGAAACATTTCAGTATGGTAGCTTTCCAAAGGTGAACATAGTGGAGATTTCGGCACTGGTTCGAAGAAACAATTCCACATTTCTCAGTGACACAGGGGCAAAACTGAGTTTTGCTGCTTCTTAGCTGGAAAAAAATAAGAGCTTTTACAGGCACTGTGTTGTGTTTTCCTCCACCTTCTGCACAAAGGCAGAGCCCTGCAAGCCCATGTCAAGCCCACCAAGCCCAAGCAAAGCTCTGCAAGCCCCTCCTCCTGCCTCTGCCCCAGCATTGAGTGCCAAAGCCAAAGTGGGACTGTGGGCATGGGCAGCAGGGACATGGTTTTCCCTCTGCAGAACTGTTTTGCTACTTCCAGCAATTTGCTTTCCTGGGGCATCTGCCTGTTCTACCCCCATCCAATGCACACCCATCTCTGCATAGTTAGACAAGGAACACAAACTCAGCATTTCTTAAAGCTTTCACAAAGGTTGAAGTTGGAGCTAGATCAGCTGAAACAGGAAAAAAGCCACAGTTATGTACACAACATATATATGAAATAAATAACAGTCGTTAACTATTGAAATGAATTACTGGTGATGGTGAGCACATGTTATTAAATTAAGTGTGTGTTTGTCCCAAAAGCTGGTCTTTTCTGCAGCTATTAGGCTTGAAGCATGACTTATCCCTGTGTTGGCTAGGCAGGAGGTCAGCTAGATGAGCACACTGGGTCTTTCTGGCCTTAAATTCTGTGACTTTGTGGAAATTATGTGTCAGAGGGTTTTTCTGATTTTCTCATCATAGCCAGACTGAGAGCTTGAAATCCACATGGTTACTGACAACTCCCAACTGTCAGTAAAGCTGTTTTACAGAAAGTGTTACATGACTGATGTCTCTACAACTGCACTTTTCCAAACAGATGGGGGAAAAAAAAGGCACCGGTCTCAAATCAAATTAGTCTTGATGGATTACGCAAAAGAAACTTAACACATGCTCCACATTTTGAGAAACTTCTAAATATAACATCTCCATTGAAAACACTGTATATGAAAGTGCTAAAAATACGTAAGCAAATACACATCTATAAAACTATTTTCACATTACAGAATGAGGACCACTATTAGGGGCTAGAAAAATTACTTTTTCCTGATGCAGGAGCCCCATGTTAGGGTTACCACACCTTGTTTAACCTCAGAGATAAGCTCATTTCTGAAAGCTCACTGTTTGACTTCTAGAAGTTTGTCTCTATGGAACACAGGGCAAAGATAAAAATGTTCCCATTGTAATTGATGTCATCATTGTGTTTAGATATAACAAATCTGTGATATTATGGAAAAAAATTAAAATAATCTGCAGGTGACAATACTATGTTTAAACTCCCTTGCAGCTGGAAACACAGTGTAATAAAGGATTAACTGGTGAGTCTTGGTCTACACCCTGGTTCTTGTTCATTATAATTAGGCAGGGTATAATTTTATTTTACCAAAGTTGTTATACTGGTAAAACATTTACTGCACAAGCAATTTTACTCCCATAAAGGTATGATGCATGAGTATATATTAGGCCATCACCATTTCAGGAGAGAGATACAGCAATGTAAGAATAACATACTAGTATAACTACGTATCTCCAAGCAATTGTACTGGTTTAAATGGAGCCATGTAGTTAAGGGGACACACTGTGTGTGTTCAAATAGGTTCTTGGAAAGTTAGAGAGTTATATTCTGAAGATAATAAATCTTTTACAATTACTTGCAGGAACTAATAACAGTTAAAAAAGCAGTCTCAGAGATAGGATTAGCAGAATAAAAATGTAGAATTAAGATTTGTACAAACAAAAAAGGCAGGATTTTTTTTCGGAATAATTTCAAATTACCCAGGTAAATCAGGCCATGAGAAGTATAGCAAAAAGGGTGTGTATAACAGAGGAATGATTTTCTCAAGAAAATTACATCTGGATTCATTTACAGCCATTTTGGTGCTCCAAGTGATAAAAAGCAAGTCACATCTCTAGGTTCTTTACTCCATGTAGAACCCGCTTTGAAAAAAGAACAATGATAGCTTCATAATTATTATTTTGAAGGCAATTTTTAAAATAAGAAAAAGAGTCTCCCATGTAATTATCAAAAAGAATTCATATTCTTTCAGGAACAGCAGCAAAAAAAATTGTACTGTAGCCTCCTATCTGGTATAGAGTCAGAGAGTTTTCTTGGTAAGGCTGTGGCAGGCAGAGGAGGAATAAAAACCACTGGAGCAGTAGACATTAAGAACAGCACGAGGGACAATTTTGTTCCTCTTGTCAGTGAACACACACAAAATCATCTTACTTGGCTCAGTAAAGACCAGCGTGGCTCTCTGCAAGTGGCAGAACATCCATTTCTCCATGAGAAACACCCAGATTACCACTGCCAGGAAAGGCATTTGCAGTTCTTGCAAAGATAGAATTGTAACTGGGAGCACTGAAAAAATATTAACCAGAGCTTAAGCAGTGCTTTTTTTTGTCTTCAGTGTGTTCATTTTGATTCAGTGCTGGGTTATGCCAGTTTGCAGCAGCAGCCAGATGGGGCTCGCTGCCCCACCAGGCACCTACACGACTTTGCAGGGACGTTTGTACGGTGGGAGGTGCTGCCTGGGAAAGGACCTTGTTCAGGCATGTGCTGAGTCAATGTATTTCTCTGGCAGCCTGTACTGGCAGAACAATTATAGTGGCCGAAGAGTTATTTATAACTGTCCTCCCGCAACAGGATTCTTGAGGGAGGATGTTGGTACAAACACTGCTATTCCATGTACACACACAGCTACACACACCGCAGCTGTATCACTATTTAATGCATGCAGAATACTCCTCTGACATGAGTCTGGGGGGTTATTTTCCAAAGAGGTCACTTATACAGGGGGAAAAAGAATGCAGCTCCAACCACAGTCAGTCCACACCTCATGCAAAAGCCTGGAGGCCTCCCCACAAATTGCTGTAAGTTTTTCATGAACTCATCAGGACTGACAGCATGGGTAAGCCTCTGACCAATACAAACAAACCCAAACACTAATGCGGCTTCACTCACTTTGGCTTGCCTTAGACTCACCTCCTCTCAGAAAGCAGCCACCATACAGCTTCTGAAGCCCTTATGAGAGTGGGTAAAAGGAAACTTACCCTTGAAAAACTCGGGGCTCCAAACTTGTGACCCTGCAGGAAAACCACTCTCACCAGATGCAAGCAAGCCTTACTTCTTGCTGGCTGCAGCCCCCCCCACTTGCTCATGTGGAACAACTTACAAATTCAGACCTTTGCTTAACCAGTTTAACTAGTAACCTACCACAGGTGAAGAATTACTTTCACAGTATTCTTACTTTCTTGCATTCTAGAGTATGGAGGAACCAGGTAGAAAAATGAAATTATCTGAATGGCAAATGCCTCATCTGCAAAACGCAGTCGTGTGTGTGGGACCTCCATGCAGCAGCACCTTCGTTATTGTCCTGTCTGTGAGCAGGTTGGCAAGGAACAGAAGTAGTCCTTAGGCACTCCAAAATGTGTGCCTGAGAGTTTATTCTCTTTGTTTTGCAGTTTCTGATGTGAGCATGCAGCCTGCCTGTCTGCTGTGAGAAAGCTCTGCAGTGGAAGAGACACTGCTTCTTGCACTGAGCTTTTGTACGTTTTCTTTTCCTGGCGTTTCCCTGTGCAGGGGGGAAAATGTGCATTTTGCTCTTTGTGCACAGAAAATATAAAGAAACTGGGGTAAACAGGGTTTTTTTACTAATTCTCTCCACAAGACAACATAATGGTAAAGAAAAACCAAAAGCAAAATCTCCATGAGAGAGAAAACAAAGCCTGTCTCTCCCTTCCGTCTTGATTCTCAGGGTCCTGCCAGGCAGGCATCATGCTTCACACATTTAAAGATGCAAAGCACATAATGGAGCTATATCATAGGGGAAATAAATATGTCTGCATGCATCTCAAAGAAGATAGGCCAAGCACAACCCTTTCTCCACCATTTTCCTTCAATATGCAGATTTTGTTATGAACTACCACAACAGTAGGAGGAGTTGCAAAAGAGAAACAGGTGACTGATTCAAAAATTGAGATTCAAAACACAGACTAGAAACACAATCTTTTGTACTGATGGCACTGAACTAAGATTTCATTCATGGTCTTTCTATATTTATTTCAGCTACACAAACCCTGGTTCACTTCAGGGGTTCAGAGAAGCTGGAAAGATTTCATAACTCCACTGTGTCAGAGTTTGATGGCTGTTTTTTGTTCCAGACAACATAAGGGATATACAACAGCTATCAAAGTGCCAGTCTCAAAGAAACAGAAGAGATGTTGCCCTTTGCAATTATTTTTATTCTAAGACTCATATGCTTAGTTTTATTTTCTTAAAAAAAAAACCAAAAAAAAAACCAACAGGGGGAATCACTCTCTTTAGTGACACTAAAATTAGCAATGCCAAGAATAGATACCAAAATTGTCTTCTTCCCCATTTACTTTGCTCAGATGTGAATGACACAGCGTCAAGCACAGAAAAGGAGTGTATTAGTCTCATCCTGCTGGAAAAACAAGCACCTTACATTGTTGAAATGTCAACTTTCCACCATGCATTTGATAATAAATTGTGTGCTCATTTTCTTGCATCCATTGTAGCAGCTTACTGAAGATATTCTCTGCATCCTCCTGCCCTTTGGACTGAACTGCTTCAGCCAACTGGGGATTTAATAGTTGCCCTTTCAGGTGTGGACTGGCCTGTCAGATGGTTGGGTGTTTAAAAAATAGTTAATACTTTCTTAACAACAGAATCCTACATCTGATTGATCTTTTTTTATTTTATTATCCCATAATCTTCCATTATGCATTCTTCCCACAAAGATTTTTGGGCTACTGTAACAGGTGAAAGGTCACACCTGGACATCATCCATCACAGCAGCATTTTCTCTGCACTGTGATTGCATGTGTGGTTGCTTGTTTTGCAGGCTGTGGTAAGCAGGTAGGAACAACTCCAGTGAGAAGGGTTGTACACTGCCAGTGCAGGTCCCCAGATGACTTCTATCATAATTTTAAGGCTCTGCATGTCATGAAATGCCCTGACATTAAGTTTCAGTCTGTTTCAAATTATACCAAATGCACATAAATCTCATTCGAAGCAGTCCTCCTCAGACACAGGCTGTGACAAGCTCACAGTGAAGAGAGCTACACAACTAGGAAGGATTGCTATATCCTAGTTATCATTTGGGGGGGAAAAAAAGTACTTAGAGTACCTTTCTTCAACTCACTTACCAAAAACCAAAACTGGAAAGCATTGGTGATCATACACATCTTCTCTGAAAACTCTGGAGAGGAACTGGATTCTAGAAATAATTTCCCTTAAGCTGCAGCCTTGTGAAGCCTGCTTGTCTTCAAAATCTTACAGCAGTAGCTGAGCTCACGAGCTGTGCTGTCAGCTGCCTGGTTTTAGACACACTGCTTCCGCAGGCTAGAAAATAAATGTGGGGTCAGTACTCGAGGGATGGGTGCAGAGAGGAGCCATAAGAGGAGAGGAAGAAATCTGTATCTTTGAGCAGTGACCTGCTTAAAGAGCCCCCAGTCACTGCCTGTTTTTCTCCCCTCACCTTGGCCTCTCCTCAAGCAGTGTGGGATGCCACGTTGTGTGCAAAAGATGAGCTGAAAAGCAGTGAAGGCGGAAAACTAACACACCTCCAGGCACTGGAAAGTAAGTAGTCAGCATCTCCAGGAACAGGAAGGGCTTAAAGTAGCAGTGAGCACACAGAAGATGCTATCAGGTTGATGAAGGTAAGAAGTGCTGTAAGAAAACAAGAGAGGAAGGTGGACAAATTAGCTGAACAAATTTTCTGGTGAAAACAGCTGAATAAGCGTCTCTGGAGACTAAGAAAACCTAGAAACAGAATGGAGAGATCATCATCATCTGTCCATGCTGATAATGATGACAGATATGACAGCCCATCCAACCCAAGCATTCCCATCCTGCTGTGGCACTTTCTCTTCCCAAAACAAAGATCCTCAGCAGTCACATCAAGGCCAACAAAAAATTGACATTTTACTGCTGCCTCCTGTTTTTACTTACTGTTTGCTATTTCTGTTTTGCTTATGTATTTTCCTTTCTTCCCATCTAGGTGATGATCAGTAAAGAGCATTACTTGCAAAACTGCATTGCCATGAGGAGGCACAAGAAATGCCTTTGCTCCCTTCCAGTCTCTTTTGAGAGCTGGATCCTCTAAGACACTCCTTAGCAGCATTTGTGCCTCATCAGATGTCATGTAAGAAATATCTTTTTTAATAGTTGAGCCAAAAACTTTTCATTGTGTGTTTCTCTAGCCTAAAGGGTCTGTATTTAGCTGTGATATTCACTTTTATGCTCATGTCTTCTGTTAAATCCTCATCAATACGATTTCAGAGCTACAGTCTCTCTCTTCCTCCTTTGCTCCAATAAACTGCCAATGGAGATATTTCCACCCCAGTGTAAGGAACATCTCATCAATTAGCAATTATATAGCAACAGCAGGTATGAGACCTATGACAGAAATTGTATTATCATCTAAGCTCTATACATTTTCTCTGTATTTTGGTGATCATTGTATGGGGAGCCAAGTAAAATGCCTTGTCCCTATGGAGGGAAGAGGGGGAAAGAACAACTAGTACCTAAGTACTCATTTCAGAAATTGAGCAAATGTGTTTTGAAATTAAAACAAATGAGTTACTGACATTCTTCTGGATGGTGGTTTCCACTCCTGAGTAAAGCTCCACTCTGTCCTTGACTACTATTCATCCTCACTCCTGAGTCCCAGTCTGTGAGGGATGGGGAGGGTAGACCAGCATGGGAAACACCAGGCTGTCAAGGGGCTGACAAGCTGCTATTGCAACTCAGAGCCACAAAAAGGACTTTAGATGGGGCCCTGAGAATTGCAGACCAGGAAGTTTGCCATCCATCCTTACTAATGGCAGTAAGGTCTAAAGAAAACAAAGTCCTGAAGACAAGGATAAACTTCCTTGTTGAGAACAAGGCAGTGTGGGTTCTGCAGAGAAACCCTGCCTCACCAACCTACCACAGTCCTTGGAGTGCATCACTAAAGACAGAAAGTGGGCACAGCAGACACTGTCCAGTTTTGAAAAAAATGTTTATAAGGTTCTGTACCAAAAGTTATCAGAGAAACTAACTCACCACGGGATGGAAAGAGAGATTCTTTGTAGTTAGAAAATTGGAGGCAGGACATGAAGCAAAAGATAAGGCTTAACAGCCACTTTTCAGGTTGGACAACAGGCATCAGCAAGATCTCCACACTGTGGGACTGATGGTAGGACTGGCTTTACTCAACATTTGCAGTGAGTACCTGAACAGGAAAGTCTACAATGAAGTCCTTAAGGTTGTGTGTAACACTAAGGTCTTTCAGGCAAGTAACTCTAGAAGGACTTCATAAAAATTGAGTGAGTTAGCAATAGTCTATAAGCAGACACTGGAAGGTTAGGGTTAGGTTAGGCAGTGATGAGCCTCTAACATCCAAATCCAACCACTCGGGATGCTGGGGGAATAAAGAGAGTATGGGCTGCAGAACATGACCAGGCTCACCTGCTCTCTGTCGGCAGCACTGCCTCCTGCCAGTGCTGAAGACAGACTCTGGGCTGGATGGACCATTGGTCTGATGCAGAAGTTGGTGTCTAATGTTCTTAAATGTGCTTCTGCACACCATCCCAAGAAAAATCCCAGTTTCAGTGTACACTGTGATGGGGCAAATTCCCAGCCTGGCACTAAGCCTGAGATGTAAAACCCAGAGTCCAATCGTTTCAGTCCCCAAAACCAGTACTGCCTATTCCCTCCATGTTTGCCTAATAGCTGTCCAGATGGCAGGCTGACCTGCTTGGCACACTAAATATAAACCCCTAACGGACCAGGGGACAGTTAAAGAGAGAAGGAAACAGACCTCGCAGATGTGCTTTCGCACACGTGCACTCTCTCACTTCCTCCTTCCCCATTAGCAGCCCTTGCAGAGTAAAGGTTGTGCAAAACCGACATTTGACTGGAGATCCCTACTCTCAGCTCCTCACTGTTCTCTGGATTTCTCTGCGGTTTGGTGAGCATCCTTTCAGGATCCCGGATCACTCACCTTCCCATTCTCCTCTTCAGCCTGCTGGTGCACGAATGCCCGTCCGTGGGCTGAGGGAAGCGCCGTCCTTTTCACGGGCACAGGCGGCTGAGGCTCTGCTCGTTCCTCTGCAGCCCGGCCGCAGAGCAGGCAACTGGTACAAGTCAGTGGCCCAGTCAGTTCCATAGCCACATGTTTGGCAGCCCAAACCGGTCTGATTGAATTCCAAAGCCCTGTCTGCCCTGGATCACGCCAGGGATACCTAAACCTACGCAGCAAGTCCCTGTCAGGAATACCACTGAGGAAAGGAGTAGAGCGGAGCAGGCTGGCGTGGAACCAAGGGCTGGGGAAGCGAGATCAGGGAAGTGTGATGTCGCAGCTTGTGCACTCTGTCAGCCCTCTGTGCTGTGCTGTTACTGCAGCGAGAGGTAAAGGGTGAATTCTGTCTCTCCCAGCAACTCCTGCTTCCCTGTTTGTTTAGGCCGTGCTTCGAAGCCTTCCCTGCATTGCGTCCCCTTTTCCAATGGCCAGATGCATGATCTCTGAGATTCCTGAGCTCACTTTATCGAGGGAGGACTGATGAGCCCAACCCGGAGAGAGACCTCTGCTACCACTTAGAGGAGCTGCATCCCAGCTCCCCTCCCCCAGCCCCTTCAACACCACCCACACAGCAATCCATCAGCATCACCCTTGGAGCATCTGGGGGCAACATGTAATTAGGAATGATGCTGTCTGCCATTTATAGACATACTACTGCAAGGAAAGGCTGGTGAAAGTAATACCCACCGACAGACACTCCTTAGAGCGTGCATCAAACATTAATGGGGAAAAGTAATGCAAAGGTGGAGGAAAGACACAGAGAGGAGAGAGAAGGACTCCACACAGCTTTAAACAAAGTTATCATTAAAATACAATCTCAGTGTGATCGTGACATAGTCGTGTGATGAAAGTTGAAGAAATAAATGAATTCTGTAAAATAAGAACACTCCCTCTTACTGGGTAAGTAGAGCTGCATTTGCTCCATGATCCCTTTACTCAGATACAACACAGCAGAAACTGTGCAGGCATCCCTACGCTGCATTGCCTATGCATAGGACATCATGGGGCCCACAGTGTTTTTCTCTCAAAGTCTTCTACTGCAAGAGATGTTATTTGAGATTTTCCAAACAGCTGACACTGTGTGTCTCATCTCAAGCATGCCTGCTTCTCAGTTTGAGAATGTTTCAATTCTTCCCTATTCGAATCTCCACCTTTTTTTTTTTTTTTAAGTATTTAAAAACTTGGTTCTGCTTGTCACGACACTGTAAGTATTTAATATGCAGGCTGTGTGTTCACTTTAGAGCACACATCAGCCTATTGTCATAGAAAAAAACAGCTGTTTGTGTGATGCTGTAACGGTTCTATCAAGACTCAGTAACTAGCCTTGGAAAAAGTGAAGTTAAACAAAAGGAGTGTGAACTATGACAAGCAATGTGTGGACTGGTAATTTAGAAGGGCTGAAGGAGATGTAAAGAGTAATTAGTCAAATAAACAAAAACATAGTACGAATTATTTAAGTGCTTTTGAGACCTGGAATCAAGGAACAGAGGGAGTTCCTAAGGTCTGGAAAAGCACTGGAAGGAGCTACAGATTCCTGCATTTCTCCCACAGATATAATCATGTAGAAGATATGCGTATCAGTGAATTTCAGTTGAAGTAAATGAAAGGGAAAAAAAAAGGAGAGAAGGTGAAAGAAATCCAGGAGATGGTGACTGAACCACTATTTTGCTCAGCAGGAGAAAGGGAAGGATGCAAATGGACCTGCTGCCTGCTTAGGGCACAGCAGTACAGCAACAGAAGACAGCAAAGACCCCAGTTCTGTGCTTTGGGTGCTATGGCCAATGCTCTTCTAATGGGGAGTTTTTCAATTGTATTACCAAGCCAGATCAAATCTCTCCATCACTTTGTTCTTTCACTTCATTTGCTCCTCTGCAGCAGTAGAACTGATGGCAGTTAAACAGGATGGAATTTATATCAAGCTTAGAAATTGTACTTGCTGCCTACGGTTTCCCTGCAGAACAGCTTCACATTACACCGCACTTGTGTGAAGTTGCAGAGTTTTGTCATCCAATCATCCCACAGTCCAGAGCACATCATGGGAGCTGCACTGCTGTCATCTGACTGCCATATGCCCAGGCCCAGAACCTTCCCTCAGTGCAGTCACCCTCAAATCAACAAAAGCTTTTGCCTGGCTGGTTTTCAGGACCAGCTTCCCAGACAAGTAGGATGGCCTGTCTGCAGCACTAGTTAACTTAACAACCATCTTTTATCTATTCTTCATGAATCTATCACCACAGGATTCCAACACACTAGCACCACACTGCACTCATCTGCCACAGATTGGAATGAACATTCAGCTGAAATTTTATTAGCTTACTTGTGGATTTTCACAGATTACCTTTCAGTTTTGTGGATTTTTGCAGTTTCTTCAATAGCTATTGCTCAGGGGTTTTCACACTTATGATCCTGATATGTGACTTAACCCTGTATGAAAGGATCTTTAGCTCTAGTTCTTTGAACTGCTAACATTGAGGGGAAAGGAGAGGTATACCTCTCCTTCAAGATTCAAATAATTTTCATTAAGATTACAGAAAATTACTTATGATCTCTGTGAAGAAGGAAACATCCAGATTTTATATTGCTTTTGTAGTTCTGTGTCCTTCCTTTAGGTGTGCAATGATGTAGCTCTGTCTATTTTCAAACAGAAGGAATCCAGCTGAGAGCATGTTTTTTTATAACTCCAGATGATGTTCAGGAGGATGAAAAACTCGTTTCTTTCAGGTGGTCAGAGAAAATTCCCAGTAAAATGACATACTTTCCTCTCTCATCTGAATTCTTCAGAGGAATTCAAGTTGTTTATAAAGCCATTTCAAAGATGTTAAAAAAAAAAAAAAAGAGGACAGCTCTGTACTTTTTCACATTTTCAATTACTTTTCAATCTCTTAAGAACAGTCATTTAGGTCAGAGTAGTTAAACTGCTATAAAACAGCTGCTAAAGTAGTCTTATATTGTAAATTAAATGGCAATTTTACCAAACATTCCCATTACACAACTACATTAGCATAAACACAAATCAGGATTTTAAAAAACACTTAGAACTGGGAGGGCTAGGTCTAACATAGTGATTCATGACCTCATGATAATTCAAGTCCATGGTAAAAAATTTAACAGATTTTGTTACTAGAAGGTCATCTGACATAAAAAGGATACAAAAATAAGGGGAGATGGCCTGAACTGGAGCTCCACACCTCAGAGGAAAAGCCAGGTTTCCACTCTTGCTGTCAGTCAGGGTGATATGTCATAAGCATAGCTATAGCTTCCGAAATAACAGCTTCTTAAAACATTGTCATCAAAACAGTTAATTTTCCTCCATTTAAACAAGGGAATTATCACAGGAAAATGAGTTACAGTCAGCTGCACACTGATAGCATTGGTGAGCAGTAAGAACACAGTGCTTATAGCAGGTTTCAACTTCAAAGCATTAATGAACATCACCTCTGGGACATCCTGAGGAGGTGGAAGTCCTCGCTGTGCCAGAGCCAGCTAGGTAAGGTTGATGCACTGCTGCCAGGGAGAGGAGTCTGTAATCTCTCAGCCCTCTAGGTGCATGCTCTGGATATGAGAATATTCTGTCTTTTCCAAGGCAGGGTGGGGTCTTCATCCATGCAACTAAGGACAGACTGATTTCAGCTCCAACCTCTGTCTGTGCCAACATACCAGCAGCACAGGCACAAGGCCTGCTCTCCTTGGACCCTGTCCAGCCTCCTACTGCCATATTGCCCAGTGTCTTGTGTGCTTGCAGCCTTCACAGATAAATTGGTATAGGATTTACTCTGGAGTAAAGCAAGGAAGTTTCGTACTGTTACACTGCATATAGAATCACTTAAGTTATCGTCCTTTCCATTTCCATAAAGTAAAAATGTCTGTAGGAATCATGATCCAATGCTAGGCTGGCATGACCAGAGCAGGAGGCAGAGACAAGCAGCCCCATGACCAAACTCAGAGACAGCTACAGCAAGGAGTTACCCATGAAAGGAGATGGGAAACTTGAAGCTTCCTTAATATCCATTTCTCAAAGCAGGTAAGAGCTGTAACACCAGTATGTTGCTGATTCTTTTAAACTCGCTTTCTCTCATGCCCTGCATGGCTGGGGATTAGGTCTCCAACACAGAACACAATCCATTCCCAAAAAGCTCTAGAAAGATTTTCCTACCATTCCCTCATTTGAACCACTGTTGGAAAAGAGAGCAGGAATCTTATCACTTCTGCTTTGTTTCCAGCAAGCAGCAAGGCTGTTCAGAGCACAGGTGATGCACATCCAGTGCCTGATTCTCACTGCAATGGAAATCAGGTGGGTGCTGCTGACCTTGATGGAAATTAGTACCATAAAGCTGGCATTAGTGAGCAGAGGAGCTGTCAATGACCTTTCTTCCCCAGCTCCTACTGATGCTTTACTGAAGCAAGTCTTGTGAAAGCAGACTTTTTTGATTATAGAGTTTGGTTGACTGTGCTTGCAAGTGTGTACATACGTGTATAGAGGGAGGGGTTACATAAAGATCAGGGCAGACTACAAATGGGAGTTGTTCTTTCCAAATTTTATACATTGCTTGAGTCACAAAAAATTAACTGCACCCAACTCAGTAAACTCCCTTTCCTCTTTGTTCATATTCACTCTAGTATATCCATCATTTTTGATCCTCTACTGATTTCCATTGTTGGGGCTTATTTTCTGTGACTTGAGAACCTAAAATTACGCTATATATCTTTGTAGTTCATTGAACTAACCAGCATTTATTTTAATTTAGTAAGGAAACATTTGGCTAGGTGTGACCAAATAAATACTGTGTCTAAACCAACACAAATATACTTTGCACAAGGCTATAAACCTGTCTCAGAGCTCTAATAATATTGCAAGTCAATGAAACTTTGGTGTTCTCATTAACATGCTTCCATCACACCTCTATGTTGCATATTATTAAATTTTAACAATAGGTTGTATTATAATTTATAGCACTGTGGGGCAACAAAGGCTGGATCCTGGTAGCAATCCAACCTTTTAGGTTGATAATGACTTTAACACTGACCTCATATTGAAAGGTGAGCATGTACAGAGGCCGTCAGACCTAATTATAAATAGGAGAACAGGCATAAAACTCTACACTAGTCTGCATCAGTGAAGACAAAACTTTTCTTGAAAGCAAAGGGCACAGATCTTGTCACAAGATTATGAAGAAATTTGCTGCTGATTCTGACACAAAGAAGTAATCAAAAACTTTTGTTTTAAAGAAATATATTAACACACTATTCCTGGAAAAGGAATAAAATAAAATATAGAATAGCTAATGTTAACCTGTGTATCTATTCTTTAACTCAATTTGGAAGTAAAAACAAGCAGGTTTTTATGAAGGAAAAGTAAGCCTTCAAAATCTCCACAAAAACATGTTAAGTACCCATGCATTGTTCCTCTCCATAGGCCGCTGATGCAGGACAGCAAACACAACTGGTTCCTCCTACAACCCAGGGATCTCCTGGTGGGAGGGAATAAACACATTTCATGAGTGTAACTCAAGTAAGAGTAACTTTTCATGAAAGGCAGCACAAAACCATTTCCTGGTTTAAACAGCATTCTCATCATCAAAATATGCTTTAGTATTGCTTATACATATTTTCTAGTTCAGTCTTTTGTACAGTACTTAAATACACACTGAAATAGAGTACAGCAGTAATAATGTAATTAGTATTTTCACTAGCTAAATTATAGAGCTGGCTGCAGAATACAGCATAGTAGCATCAATATTATCAGTTAGGTATTTTACAAAAATTAGATCAATAGTTTTAGTATAATCAGGAGACATAGCAATTTTCTCTTTCTCCATAATCCCTTTAAATTGTGTCAGATAAATCATCAAATCCACTGGCTTTCAGTTCAACTCCACTTCCAAAAATCAGCATCTCCAGGATGTCTTAAGTAAATTTTTTTAGATTCCTAAATGATATTCCTTTCTGAATATTATATTAGTTATAAAGAACTTAAGTTCTACTGCATCAATCTCTCATACGAATGTAATTTTCCCAGCACTTCTGTAAGTTAGCAAAGGAGTACAACAGATACTTCACAGATTATGATGATGAATCATAGGGATTTGTAATAATTATCCAAGACCATAAAAGCAATCCTATGTCAGTGCAAGAAGTGGAACCACTGGCTTTGCAATCCAGTCCTACTCCAAATTTCCTTTCTACCCTGGCCACATAGGGAGATCTAAAACTGCAATGAACAAGATACTGGAAACCAAGCAGCCATTAAGGAAGATATTGAGGCAAGGCATGCTTTCATAGGTTCCTCACCTGGTGAGACAAGGGTCTGTTATCCCCACACACGCAAACATCAGAGAACTCTAATTTATACCAAAGTAAAAAGCTATCCCATGGCATCTTCTCCCTTTTGGCCAAGTTAATTCACAACCCCTAGACCAAATCAAGAACACTGAAGATCTACTCACACTCTATCCACTTCCTAATTACAGTAACTTTATGCTTTACTTTACAAAACGAGATTCATTTCTTCCTCCACCAGTTCTATTCACCTCTTTCAACATTTTGTTCATTTGTTTGTTAAGATGCAGATCTCCAGCAGATTGATCACTTCAGATGAGACAAAGCAAGCCCTTGGTAAATCCTCTGGAAATGCAGAACATATTATATACACAAGACTTGAACTCCTTGAATTTCCCCTTTTCAGATCCTCTAGGTTTCCAGTCATTCAGATAAAGAATGGAGCTTTTGTAGGCCAGTTAATCCATCCACTGAATGAAATATGGTGAAAGTTTTACACATCCATATGTTCTTTCGAGGCCCTGGTTTACATCTGTAGATGTAATAATAAGTGTAGTAACGTAGACAAAAATCATGGCTCGGGACCCAGAGAAGATCTTTTGAGACTTGGGTTGAAAAGTCCCAATGCTGCAATCAAAGGAACCAGCAAAGTGATTTAAGAGCTGTCTCCGCTTACATTTATTTCTGCCAAAGCACAGGCTTAATTTTCTTTGTGTGTCTTAATAAGCCACCTCTGTGAGAGGGACTCTTACTTGAAATGCCTGTATGTCCTAAGCTCAGAAGCAGGCACCATTGACTGGTAATCAGAGAAAAAGGGGTGTAAGACCCAAGCTGCAAAATGAGCCTGTTGTTCATCTTCTCTAGCATCACAGTCACAAACTAGCACAAAACCAGCATTTGAATGCATTAAAATGCAAATTGATATTTTATTATATGAAATTGAGACAAATGATACACACTTGAAGCCTGCCACGCTAGCTATTACAAACATTAATATAGTTTTAGATGATGATTTAAGCCAAATGAGAGGATGGAATAGAACCACTGCAGAAACACCTTGTGAAACACTACAGGAAAAATTAACTCTTGCCATATTTACATTAGGAAGCCTAAAATACAAATTAGCAATAATTCTGCTGTAAAGGGCTGGATCTGCCTTGTGCAGACACATACCTCCCTGAAAGCCTCCAGCCACTAGGTATACGTGCAATGCAGGGAAGCAGCTGGACAGCAAAGGACCACTGAGGGGGTCTCAAACTGTGTGGGTGAGTACTTTGCACTGCCACAGCCTATTGGGATGTGGCATCGTCCAGGAGTCCTGCAACAAGAGGCCAAAGAGGCACTGGCCTAGGACAGAACTGCCTAGCCGACGTAAGGATGTATTTATGCTAGGTCTGATTTAGATTGTGCTCTACACAATCAGATCGCTTTGAAGGTTTGCCTTGTGCAATCATTTCCTTTGTCAGGAATCAGAAAAAGACTGTGAAAAGACTGTGAACAAATTGTTTAGGCATTGAAATTTAACCCTGTGGAATCCTTACAGTGTAGCTCAGTGTGACACAGCAGGAGCACATTTGTCAGGGGACTGAAGCCTCTTTGCTCTCTCTGCACAAAACATATACATTAGCATTGTGTGGTGTGGGTGTGCTCCCGAGCACACGAGGCAGCTATGGGTACACACAGCTCCATGCCTCCACTGCCTCCCATCTGCACTCAGCCCTCTGCACCATTTCTGCTCTGTTAGGGAAAATAAAGGCTTCAGATCCTCCAAGACAGCAAGCCCTTACACTGCATTTTGTTTCAGAGATTGTACAAGACCTCATTTTTAAATATCCACAATGCATGTGAGAAAATTCTTGAGTATTACAACAATCTTGTTAAGGGACCTAAAGTTTTTCACTGATGTCCTAGCATTAATAATGTGAGAATTTAACCACCAAAACCAAAAAGGTACGAGATAGTCAGTTCCAAGTCAGAAGAAACAAGTCAGTTCTTTACTTGATGTGGGCTAAGAAAGAACCCACCTGGTGTGGTTTCTATACCAGCATCCATGACACCAACAGTTTCTGTTAGGCTTCATACAGCAAGGTACTGAAGAGCAGAGTCTGAGAGCACCAAGTACCTCACAGGAGGAACACAGCCCTCTGTAGAAATAAACCTTAACACAAGATAGCCCACCAATGTTTTTGTGAACTGTTGAAAAATATGCTGATTAGAATAAAAGAAAATAGTAATTTGGAATTTGGCAAAGAAAAGCCACTCTAAATAATTTTCAACTGCAATTAAGTCTTTGCTTCTGTTTCACAAGAAGAGACTATTGCTGTTTGATAAACTCATACAGTTCTGTGTTTAAGAAAGTACACACGTTTCTCTCCTGCAGAGGTTTTCAAATATTGTCTTTCCTTGTGGCTGCCAGTATTTCAACATTCCATTCCAGAAACACTGTTTATTACTTTTTTTTTTTTGGGGGGGTGGGGGGAACAAAACAAAACACACACACAAAACTGCTGCATACAATGAAAAGAAAAATAATGGTTAGAACAAAAATGGTAAATAACAGTTACATATTAGGGAAGACTAGAGGGTTGTTTGCTGTTCCCTCATGCTGCAATACACCAGGGAAGTAAGCAGAATGTAAAAGTCTTTTCATTCTTCACAAGAGGGTAAAAATAGTTCCAAGATGTTCTACAGACAGACAAGAACTCATACCTCCATGAAGATGTGATCTGCAGCTTCAAGACTAAGTTCCAAATATGTTTCAACTCAATTCTGCAGCAATTTCAGCTCTTGAATGATAAATCCTAAGCCACCTTAGTCCCATCACTCTAATCAGTGGGCCTTAAGTGTCCTAAGGTTTTCTCTGAATGTGCTCTGAACTTTGCTAAATGTTCCTGCAGCCAAGCAATTCTCTCTTTTGAGCCACACAAATGTGCTGATGACCCACAAAAAGAGCCAAAGCTCCTAGGGTCCTTCCCTTTGTGCCCACAGAAGTTCTAAGTTTACTCTGTCCTTTCCAAGAGGAAAAACACCACACACACCAAACAGCGTGTGTGCTTCCCTTCACAGTGAATCTTGCCTTAATTAGGGGGACTTTCTGCAGAAGATGTATTTATTCTCTACCATGCCAGGATCACCACACTATCGTATCGTGCAGAATTCAGCCCCTGTATCATCATCAGATCTGATTATTTCTTTATTTAGCTGTGACAAACATGTTTGGAGACACAAAATCACATCGCTTCACTTTCTCAAAAGCAGCAGGAGGAGATATCTCAGTGCAGAAAGAATTCCATAATTAGAAAAAGCACAGGGGCCAGCTTTTTCCCCCTCACGAAGCTTGGGAAGCTTTAAACAATATGCAAAGGCAAAAGGGGAAAACAGTAACAGTACTGAGAAGGCTAAAATTTGAATGAGATAATAACAAACCTTTCTTGTGGAAGGAAAAGGAAATGACTGATTCTAAAAAAGCTTCTGTGATAAATCATCACCACTGCATGAAATTGCATTCATATATGAGGCAATATCTGGTAGTAATGTTAAAGAAAAAACAAAAAGGAACAAAAGCCTAGCAACAAACAAGTTTGTAAAGAACAAAATATAGCTTGCTGGAATTGCTGAGCTCTTTCTATAGTTCAAACAGTAGAAGAAGATTTCAGAATCAAGCAAGACTTTCAACAGCTGTATTTGTATTACAGTCATAAAGGCATAAATGTGAAATGCAGCTCTAATAAAACACTGAAGTTTATAAAACTGGTTGGTAATTTTCCACTCTTTCCAGAAGTATCTCAGAATATCCAGGGGAATAATACCTGAAAGAGAAACATTTTGTTTGTGTGTTAGACTACAAGGCATGTTCTGTGCAAAGTAATGAAATACTATGCATATTTCTACTGATCAGGAAAATATCCTAACATTAAACATTGGTCAAGGAATTCTACAGTTACTCCCCTATAATGTTTTAAGAGCCTGCTTTTCAACTTACATTATCATTTATATTTGGAAGTCAGGTTTTCAAAAGTATGTTTAGTTTCCTTTAGGGCATGTAGGTAAGTGGCTAGGTTTTAGATGGGTTCAGCTGCCATAAGCATTGTCTTTACTAAGAAATGTAGATGTTAAGTTCTTTTGAAATTATGGTCTTTAATAAAAAAGCATGAGTTCACACAGAACTGTAGGCTGCCAGATGACAATAGTCTGCTGCTGTTCGTCAAACATAAGCACACACTCCAAAGCTACTGTGAAGTCTACATCCATGTATGTGAGAGACATTGATTCTGGAACAAAAAAAATTATCACAATGACCTCTCTTTAATGCCAACTCAAGGGTGGAGATTATCCAATAGGTTTTCATTAGAGTAGGACTCTATGGGGTCATTATTGTCCTGCTGTCATTCAGCTGATTTTCCACAATGGACCAACTACATGCTTCCAATATGCAAGCATCAAAGCTGCATTTAGTTCTTGTTTTCCATGTTAAGAGTATCTGAAATTTATTACTGTATTATTCTAGAAACATACATCTCAGTATATTTCTGCTTTTGCAGGCATGTAAATTGCCACCTCTGAGCCCTGAAAGCTTCAGCTATAAAGAGAGACGAACATACCTCCATGTAATGCACGCCTAAAATATATTCAAGTAAAAATCCCTGATGTTTTCCATTGAGAGAAGATCCATTTACCTTGTTGATTTTAATTTTCTGTATAATTTCTACATCATTTAACTCTTTTAAAAACTCATATTAGTTCTCAGTCTGCAAACAGCCTAAAATAACAGGTCTCCAGGACAAACCCAAAGCCAGAGTCTATCACAGCTTCTGTGCCTCAGGCAGCACAACCAACATCAGGCAGTAGCACAGACAGGCAAGAAGCAGGAGATGCTCAAAGGGGCCTTTTTCTTAATTACATCCTAGCCTAGATGAGTAACCCTTTTTCATTTACAGGGGGAAAAAAAATAACTCTAATAAAGAAGCATTAATTATATCCAGAAAAGCATAAGCAAATATCCTCTTTCCCTCTGAAGTATTAGTTGCAGAATAAAGTTTATGATTTTGCTTTTTCCCATTTGACAGCCACTGGCTTTTTCTTGTGGAGACAAAAAGGATTTCATTTTGCATGACTTAGTTTGCAGCGACTATTAGCTGAAGAACTCTGCAGCTATAATTAAAATTGATGATGCAGATTTTCAGAGCCTGTAGAGGGAGTGCACGAGTACAACATCCTTTTGATGTGCTGATGGAGTGAAGGACTGGTAAATGGATATCTAGAATCTAGGAGGGCATTTCTCTCATTATTACAATTTAGGATGGTGACATTTTGACTGTAAGCTATTTAATAGTGTTTCTGTATTCATTAAGGGCAAAGTTCAACTTGGTGCAGACAGCTGGTGTATGGTCCTTTTATATAACACTTAAGCCTCGTGATGAGGCTGGGGGAGGAAGGGCAGCTGTGGGCAGACCAACTGTGCAGGAGAGCCTCTGGACCCTCTGTACATCAGAGGTAGTTTCAAAGGAGCCTCTGAATACACTAGTTCAGACACACTATTAGGAAAGTCAAGGATGCAACCAAGGGTTCACCAATACTTGTATTTTGGAGCCTAAGTAATCCACAAATAAGCCACCAAAATAAACTTCCTACAGACATTCGTTAATAGGAGAGCAGTTATACTAAAGTAGTACTCAGAGTCCATCTGGGCAGTGCACGACTGACTCTTCTTTCCACTTTCCTGTAAGAGCCTGATAATTTGGGCTTTGTTTACAGACAAAGAAATTTGACTCCAAGTACAACCCAGAAAGAGAAAGTGTTAATATATATGTCTAGTGGTTGTGTTATCACTGGAGCAATTAACCAAATGTTATGATGTTTTATTAAAAAAAATTTCATATAGAAGTTAAATTACTATTTTAAATCCTTTCTTTGTGTTGTTCTTGTGAAAAACACCTAACAATGTTAAAAGCATGAATTTTTTGAATTTTATTTTCCCTACCTTACTATTTCCTCTGGATAGCAATTGTTAATAGTGTTGATATATTCCTGAAGAAGTGACCCAGGTTCTGCTTTTATTTCTTGAACCTTTTTAAGTCCACCAGTTGTTACAAAGAGACGACGTGCTTTACTGTCATGTGGTAACACCTACACACAGAATAGTACATTAAAAAAAAAGAATATTTTCTTTTAAATGAATCTGTGTGCTACTAGGCTCAGATATTGCTTATTTGTTTTTAATTCAGAGGATAGATAAAATGGAAAATCGGAGATACAACATCTGTAATGACAACAGTATTATAACACCCAGTTGTACAGGGGAAAAAACCAACATAAACCAGCCCTTTATGGTTACGACATAATTTAACATGTACTTTAATACATAACATATATAAAATAATAAATTTAATATTTATCCTTACATAAATAATATTTCTTGAATTATTCCTATAGAGACAATAAGATTGCGGCAATTAAATAGATAATAAAAACAGAACACTAACACAGAATAACAACAGCATCTGTTCCACTTAAACCAAGTTATTCAGGTCTTTTATGTCAATTCCCACAATTTAATTGTAGAGCTGAATTTTATATCATTATAATGATCTAGTATAGATTAGTGCATGAAAACAATACTGAGAATTGTTGCAACTGAACAATGCAGCCTTGAAGCATTACATGCTACTATTAAATTCCTAGATATTAAAATCCTTTAACACACTGTGTAGCCATGGAAGCCTTTTACAAACACACACACACAAAGCAAAAAAGTGAAGTTTCTGCAGCCAAAGGGGATGAGAAGCAGAAATGATCAGACAATAACATTCTGTGCTCCCTGAGTGATGCCAATATGCGGCTCTGTCCAGAGGACTAGAGGGAGGGAGGGAGGGAGGGAAGGAGGGGAGAGGTGGGGGCTGGGCCAGGCAAGGGAGAATGACAGCATGTAGTCCATAGGCCCACAGGGCTGCAATAATATTAAAAAAAAAAAAAGGAATAAAAGACAGAAAGATAACACAAGACGGCAGCTGCATCTACAGCAAAACCAGATGGGTTTAAAACCAATGCTGAGAGTTACAGACTATGAGGGCAAAAGCATTTTGTAAGCTTTCACATTGGTCAGGCAAATTAAGCCATAAATTTAACTGTATTTCAGTGTAAAACAAGCACCTCAAATGAAGAAAGGATTGCCTAAAAGGATGAAGGAAAAGGACAAGATTTTTTCCATGCATACAGGCAAATGGCCTTCATTTCTCTGGTCCCTCTAGGACAAAATCAACGGACAGGTAAAGAAAAAGCAGGAGAGCACAGAGACTTCTCCCTATTATATGCTCCATAGAAGAGTCAGGCACAGCCGTGATCTTTTTGTTGTGGGAACTGAGCAGACGTCTGTTTTCATATACCTCCCACAAGAACTGCCAAGGAGGAACTAGCAAGGAGACAGGATATGGCCCTTTCCCTGTCTTCCTCCTCCACACTGCGACTCCCAGGCTGGATAAGACAGCAGAAAACTCTCTTGAAAGAGGCCCTAAAGACAGACAGCACCTCTGAAACACAGTCCCTCCCCCCAGTCCAAATACAGTACAGAATTGCACAGACCCTGAAAACAATAATGCTAAAATGACAGAGTCCAGCACCAAGAACAGATAGTATCCCACCCTGAAGCACAGCTTGGAAATAAGGCTTTTACTATGCTATAAATAAGCCCACAGAATACACCACAGCATTAAGAATAGGAAATTCCCAGCCTATGGTACAGGAGAGAAAAATGCTTGTACTATAGAGAATTTAATTTTAAAAGTATACTTCAGAAGAGCAAACACCAGACAAGTATAGTTTGTTTAATACCATATAGGCAAAGAAAAAAACAAAACATCAGCTGATGAAGGGGACAAAACCACTTCAATAGCAAGCCACATTCAAATATACACTGGATAACTAATTGCTATGTACTCAGCTCATTAACAGCTCCAGCCAGCACGCAGAAGCAAAAGGGACTGGATTCTGTGCAAATCTCCAGTCTTTGTACAGACTTAGCAAGAAGAAAGGACAAACCTAACTGTGACAAGGCAATGTAATCAGGAATCTGCACTACCAACAGCAGTGCTTCCAGACCTGTAATAATCAGAACTGAGTACCAAGAGTGTTTTACTTGGTCATTTCAGAAAGAACATCTCACCAACTGAGCTTGGTACTCCCTGCTAACACGTTACACTGCAGAGTATTGCACAGAAGATATTCTATA
This sequence comes from Calyptomena viridis, assembly GCA_013390005.1. Classification (NCBI taxonomy): domain Eukaryota; kingdom Metazoa; phylum Chordata; class Aves; order Passeriformes; family Eurylaimidae; genus Calyptomena; species Calyptomena viridis. Next base: position 50,492 of record WEIV01007661.1, on the reverse strand, counting down.
GTTAAGCAGGATTCCCAACAGTTGGTGAACATGGCAGGCACTACAAATTAGTTAGCAATTACTTAAATAATTTTAATATTTTGATTAATTTGTATAACTTGCTTCAGTCTGCATTCAAATCAACAATGTAATAACAACTAACTTTCACATTTTGAGAGGGATGAGAAAAGATTTGGGATATTTACACTCACTTGAGACTGAAGATTAATGAGAATAAAAGTAGTGAAGCCTTTGTATTATTGTAAAATACCTGACTTAAGCCACTCCTGTACAGACAGCTTGTACTTTATCTAAACCAGATGTGACTGGGATTTATGTGATACATTGGCTCAGTGAAAATATTTGCATGTGAGTTAATATTCCACTTAATCTCAAGAGGCAAGGAAAAAAAAAAACACCTTGCTTATAAGCAACTGTTTTCCCACTCTTAGGATGAATTATGGCAGATTCCAGATGAAACAGCCTCCAGCTGTATCAGACAAAAGAACAGGGTGCTCCAAACTGCTTTTGAAGGGGATGCTTGAGGCTCCTGAGAAAACAACTGTAGAGACTTCACCTTGGAAAGATAGTTTCCTTGTCAAATGGGAAATAATTAGCATATTACTCATCAAGCAGACCCTTTTCTTACCTTACTAAACTGCCCAACAATATGTTTCATAATATTGGGAGGGGCATCATGCAGCAATGGTTCAAGTGCTGGGAGATATGTGCATTTCTGAAGAATATTCTTTAAGGCTCTTTTAGCCTATTGAAATGCAAAATAAAATTTCTCTAGTAAGATATCAATGAAAACAACAAGAATTCATGTTATATACCACTGAAGTCTGATGAAAAAGTAAATTGATCAGAATTTTCAATGAGCATATTCTGAATAAAAACTATGATATCTATCAGGTCACTTAATGAAGAATCAATTTCCTACTTAGATTTATTAAGTCTCAAAACCTACAGTGCATCATATTCTTATGTTATCTACAGTCAAAGTAATGGCAATTTTCCTTTGACTATAATGAAAGCTGGAGTAGACTCTTTAAGTAAATTGAAGTACTGTAATATAATAAGAAAGTTAAATCAAAACACATTTTAAAAGATTGTATTTTAGAAGTGGTTTGCTATGAGAGGCTGCTGGTCTGGGATAGCAAAGAGCAGTACTGTCCAGCCAGGGAGGGAAAGAGAGAATGAAACAATTGCATGCTTAGTTTCTGAAAACAGACTCAATGTTGACTGCTACAAGCAGTAGGGATCTTCTTGGGCAGGATTACAGGTACAGCTAATTTGGCCTCCACATTTTTGGGACCACTGAAAATTACTATAGGAAAAGTTATTTTACAGATCTGGAATTTAATATTTCAGTGGAATGTACAGAAGCATAGTGCAACACAGGAGACCATAACTCTTCAACTGGTTCACTTACTGTGCTCAAAAACACACTTTACTAATCTACAGCTCTACTAGCTCCCACACAAGGAAGGCCCTAAACATGAACAGCTGCATGTTTTCAAGAGCAGAGCTTTGATTAGCTGTTACAGCTTTCTTATAATTATAATAATAAAAAAAAAGTAAGCAAAACTACTACAAGGATTATAATATTTTCTACAAGAGTTTATACTTGCAAAAAAGAAGTGGATAATCATAAACAAGTCACAAGAAATTATAGCAGTTACAGGTGTATGCTACTGTGATCTAAACTGGGGAAAAAAATAAGAAACTAGACTATGGTGGCTGTACCATATGATTTGGTATGAACAACATGCACACCCATTAGGACCAATAAATGACACACAGCCTTTGGATACCCAACACCCAGGAAATCTGTGACTCGATGAACATCAATAAAAACGGTTAATTTAGTAGTTTTTAGGCACTTAAACCCCTTGATTACAATTAATATATCGTACTGCAAATATACTTGCTTTCATTTTAAGATCTTCTGAACTACGTGTGTCCATATAGATGTCGAGCACTGTGGGCAGCACGTTTGCCACTGCAACATGACGTGCATGCTCAGCAGTATGTTTTCCAATCTGTCCCAAGGCCCAAGCAGCTGCTGCCTTAATATGATCTTCATGTTCTTCTATCAAGCAGGCACACAGTGGTGGTATTCCCTGTAGCATTAATCAAAAGCACAACCTTTACAAATGTAGAGCAGGGGAGGACTATGTGAAAACAATACAGTTTGTTAGAAGATGTTTCTCTATTTACACTCTTCTTCTAAAGGAAGCTGTAAGAGAATCCATGCTAGTGGTGTCACATTTTTACATCATCAGGAGTAGCAAGAATTTTTAATAAATATTAATAAATATAGTTAAACAGAAACAGATTCAATGTTCTAAGTCAGAAGATAGTTTGAACAAACATGCAAATATAAGGGATAAAAGGAATACTTGACATAATTCAGGCTGTACTGAGTAAAGGCTGCAATTTTGTCAGGCTGAAAATAAAAGAATTTTACTTTACTATCTACAGCATGACATTTCAACTTATCAACCTCTTCTTGAGTTCAGTAGTTCATGCTTGATTCATCCAATCACTTACAAAAATGTGTCAACTCTTGATTTGAAGACATCAAGAAATGGAGAATACCATCTCACATCCAGCTGTTACTAAAGTTCTTCTGGCTCAGGGTCACAGTCTTTATCCTTTCTCGAGAGCTACTTATTTTATGGCAAGATACTCCAATAGGAAACACATCATGCTACTTTAGGTAAGGCAAGGCTACTAAAACTGTACCCTGAAAACATTTTCTCCATTCCATGAATCTTTTTTTACTCTTTTCTGCACACTTTTCTGGTTTTGGGTGGGTTTTTCATAAGATCCTTTTCAAATACAAACAGCAGAACTATATGCTACTACTACAGATAGATTCTCTTTTACAGTAATTCTTAATCTTCTACTCTTTAATACCACAAAGGACTATACTGGTTTTTTGGGTTTGGGGTTTTTTTTGGCACTGCACTACGACAGAATACCACAATGAAATGTTTGTCCAGTATGACCCCAAAAATAATTTTTCAAAATTGATCCTTTCCAGGCTTGAGTACCACAGAATGGAGCTATCACTTTACATCATAACATCATCAGTGTGTAACTGCATGTGGTTATACTACAGTGCATTTCTTTTAAATGGTTCCAGTTTACCAGGCCCTGTTTTCAGCACTATGTACCAAGCTTAGTTTCCTCTAAAGCAGGTTTTTTTAAAGGGCTTTGGTTTATTTGGGTTTATTGTTATTATTTCTTCTGTGGATCATTCATTAACATATTTAATTTCATGAAAGTTTGTACAGATCCCTACAAAAGCTCTCACTGCAGTTCCATTCAGTTATGATAGGAATCACTGCTACTCTTCAAAAACTTAACACTTAGGGGCTTCCTCCTAAACTTAATCCTGGATTCATCCCACTTACGTCAAGCGTTCAACAGCAGGAGCATATTTGCTCTAGACATCCTTGAAAGTGGAGAGACAGATATATCCAGAGAAGGGCCTCCAGAGACAGCAGGAAAAAATGTCTATTTCTTTAGTTTTAAAATACAGAAGAGCATTTTTTGATCATTCCTACCTTCCCTGAATACTATGTTGTAGCAATTTTCATTTTTTTAATTTGCATTCCTACTAGAAGACATTTCTGTTGCTCCATTTATATTGTTTGGTTGTTTCCACTCATAGAGTATATTTTAAATGACTGACATAGTGTGAAAACAGGGCAAAAATGTTAGTGAAATTATCTCCTTCCTTCTGTCATTAGTTAGGATTATTTACATCAGACTATTATGTCAGGCAGTAATTTCACCCATTGCAAATATTGCAAATTTTCTCACTTCTGTATCATTGCCCAGCAGAATTTATTTAAACCTGAAAATGTATAGCTAAACTCATTTGAAATGTCACTTGCACAACAGAATCAAACCATACTACACTAGAAACTGAGATCTTTTCAAGTCTGAAGACTTCTGTTGCAAAACACTCTAGTGGTACTAGCAGAGTCATGGTAGTTCAATGAAGAACATGCCATTAAATATACTTCTTTCAAAAAAGGTTTTGATGTAGCCACAAATATTCATTTCAGGAGGAAGGAGACTACAGAAATTCATTGACTTATTTTCTGTACCCATGCAATTGCAACATGGAAAAATCATGCACTGTAACACAAACTAATCCAGGATATGTTATAAACAGTTCGTCAGACACAATTTGATCAGGTTACCACATCCAGGTACCACAGCAAGGAGTAGTATTAGGAGAAAGTGCATTTGTCAACAGCAAGTATATAATCTGTAAAAAAATACATTCTTTGCCTGTGTTAATTTGTATCTCTACCGCAGAATACTGCTGAAGATTTATACAAAGACAACGAAGCGATAGCTAACCTTGGAGACAATCACTGCCATTGACAGGTTCTCCGAATGAGCTGCTACATAACCAAGCATCATGATGGCAGGCAGTCTGACAGTCCCTCTGCAGCTGCCAATACAATCAATCACAGCCGCAACTCCGCCTGAATTTACTATAAGCTGTGAAAGCTGAAAAGAGAAACAAAAGAGATTAGATCCTGTGAAGTATCAACAGGCATAAAGCACTACATTAGAAAAGTCTTTTACTGTATTGCTCCTAATTTACAAAATAAAGCTGGAATAACAGCGATGTATTGTACAGAGTGTTGGCAACTAAGCACAGCACAAAGTTTTCAGGAATGAAGCTGATTTGCTACTGTGTTTTTGATTGACTTTACTGCAAGGAAATCAGGATTCTGAATTTTTGATGCTGTATAGCATAATCTCAACTCCATTACCATACAGAAAAGGGATGTGCAAATGACAGCCTAAAACATAAATGATCTTGAAGATGCACCTACTGAGCCAGACCCCTTTCCATACTAGTGCCCACAAGCTAACATCGTATGTTCTGTGCAGCGACAGAGGGAAAGGCCCGTTCCTCTTCTCACCTGCACACTCTGCAGCATAAAACCCTTTGTGAATCCTCCCACTGAGGCGTGAAGCCAAGCACAACTGTTTTGGAGGTGCAAAACCGATTTGGGCTGCACCACTCTGCCATGTTAGAGTACTCCAAGGGAAGTGTAAATGATAAACAAGCTATGCAATTTTTTTTTTCTGAAAGGTATCACTTCTCACATCACTGGAGGGACAGCAATACAGTATGCATGATACCAACAATGCACAGAAGTTATTTCATATTATGATTATTTTCTTCCATATTGTTAAGTATATCCCATTTCCCCTACAGATTCCAAAGCAAAAGAAACATGTTCTTAAAAGTCAAAATTAAATGAACAAAATTAAGGCACATGAATTTCCAGTCCAGCTGATTTCTATAAATATGAAATCCACCTTTGCCTCAAAGCCTTTAAAAGGACATTGTTTTATTTATGAAACAGCCAGATGAGATCTGTAGTTCTTACTTAGGAAAAACTGTTTACATGATTGTGAACTTCAGGCAGTGTCCTACGTCCGGACACAGCCATGTTCACCTGGATGCACAGAGCTCCTGTGCAGACACACTCCCCAATGCCCTGTCCCTCAGCCCTTGCTCTAAGTCCCCCCAGCGATGACCTTCACATGAATTTTTCTGCATATGCAGATTGAGAGCTGAGATCCAAAAGCCACAAGTCACAAATTGCACAGCCAAGTCCTCTAGAAACATAATTGGCCAGAGATGCTCAGAGGTGGACAGAGGTCACTGACACTCTGAAGATGAACACGGATTGTGACTTCCCACTGGAAGTCACTTCCTACAGTTCCTTTGGAAGTTTGCCAGTACAGCCAATCCCCCTTGCATGGAGGATCCAGTGCTAGCAGCAATTCTGACTTTAACTGCAGTCTTAGGAGTTTGGTCTATGGCTTTTGACTCCAGTAGCCCCCCCTTTGATACGGGTAATTCCATCATTTTTTTGAGGAAGTGAAGTTACATTGCCCATGACATGCAGAGAGAAAGCAGAAAATGTGTCAAGACTGTAATCTTCAATCATCAGCTTAAAGAGTGGCAGGCTGAAGAAACAGCACAATATTCATGTTTAAAAACTTCTCAGTTGTTAAACTAGTACCATGATTTTGAAATGGTTGCGCTCGGCATTAGCATGTTCCACAAATACATTGCTTGTATTTCATTCCAAAGTCACATTTAGAGCCTTTTAATTATCTCTATGGTCTGACAGATTAACATAGTTATAATTATTTGGTTTTCCTATTAATTTTGTATTGACTTTGCCAAAATATCCCCACCTTCCTGTATCAGCTATTGGCAAAAACACTGCAAATGCTGAGACTCAAATTACAAACTCAAGCTAATAACAGAAACTACCATCAGTTTAATAATAAATAAGAGAATTTTTGACCTTCACTGTCACTGGAAAAATAATTAAAATGTGATCCCAGCACCCCAGAAGATTTTTAAAGACATACACCATCTATTATTGTTACAGGATAATCAAGCAATTTATTAGCTGATATCATGACTTCTGTGAGTCTTCTTTCATGATATTTTTAATATCTAGGACTGACAATACTGTCAACCTAGAACTCCTTCTCTGTGCAGATATCTCATAGAATGAAGTAGCTAGGTATACATTTTATGATTTCCAGTTTCCTAACCCCATTCATATTCAATACACATCTCAAAGCATCAGCAAGCATTTCCATATTTTCCAATGAACATGCCAAACAGCTATTTGCCCTCCCTTTCGAAAAGCAAATGACAGAATAATCCTGTATTTTATTTAAAGTGTAAAATCTAATGATATGACCTTGTATTTGCATTTTCAAGGTTTTACCTCAGGTGTATGCTTTGCTATCTCTCTAATTAAAGTTGCACCATTTTTCTTGACATATTCATCTGAGTCCTTCAGGCATGTGAGCACAACTGGGAAAATTTCTGCTTCAACCACCAACTCTGCAAGATCCACTGAATGCTTTGCTATTTGGCTTAGAGCTGACAGCACCTGACGCTAGTAAATAAAAATTGTTATAAAATCAATACTATACAAACATCCCAAAACACACACTCCTCCTGCACACAAAAATCTATTGCATCAAGGAAAACAAAGCAAGATAGGGAAAACAATTACTTCTATTTTACAATTCACTGAGTCAATTCACGCATGAATATAATGGCACAGAACATTTGCTGGTTCCTGAATAAAAGTTTCTCTTTTGTTTTATCCCATTCAAGTCTGCTATTTGTTAAAAAAGAAAATAAATATATGCCGTTTAAAACTGTAATTTAAAATGCAGTAAAATCTATACATGTAATAATATCTTTATTTGCATGTTAGATCTGTCGAATCTTATATTGAAGAATTTTTGTCTATTTGTTTGAAGTGGCATTTTTATGTTGCCTTGTTTCTGTCAGAGTAGGAGAGAAAATTTATATTAATAAAATTTTTGTCAATTAAACTCCGGTGAGTAACCGTTAACCACTATTCACATCAGATAGTACATGCTAAAATACAATGATACATTTACTATTAGTTTATCGTATAATCTTAAGTATACAAACCTTTTCTGTAACTGAAATGTGCCAATTTTATCTATTAAAAGTATCCGTTGCATTCTTCATATACTATATATTTCTAAAAATCCCGTACTATTCACTTTAAAGATGAGTTTAGCTGTTCCTCACAGAGCTGCAGTTTTTATCCAGTAGCTAAATTTGTGACTATGATCAGAACTCTTTGTCACTAACTACGTAGTCACATTTTGTTAACACCCAAACCAAGAGCTTCTAAATAAATATGCACATCAGTGTCTTCGATCCATTATCAAATAATGACTGGTATAATGGAGATTAAGAAAAAAAAATTAAATGTACCTTCAGTTTAGCATCAGGGTTCGGGATCATCTGAGCTAAGTGAGCGATAGCTCCTGCATCCACTACTGTCTGTGCTAACTCTGGAGAATGCTTTGAAATATCACTGAGAGTTGAAGCAGCAATCCTTTTCAAAGCAATTTCTGGCTCCTGGATACAGAGCACTAAAAGAGGAACAGCGCCTGCATCCACCACAGCTTGTGACAGTTCTGTAGGTCCAAGGAAAGTAATTAAGTGAGTATGGGTGACTGACCCTTGTGCAAGCCATTTTTCACCCTGACAGATACAGCAAAGGAAAAAGGGGAGGGTGTAGTTCACTGTCTCGACATCTGCATTTCAAATCAGCCCTCCTGGTTTCATAAACCTCGTGGACCAATCCACAATTGAAAAGAATGCAGGTCAATAGATGGACCCCCATTTACATGCACACATTTGAGGTAGATTAGGCTGAAATGGTTTGTTATTCTGTTTTCTTTTTCTTTTTTTTAAAGTAAGCAGATGTCAGCTGTTTAAACCCTGGCTATTCTACACTGATCAATAGGAAAGCATTTTATGCATGGCTAACAACAACACAGAAAGCCAAAGTACCAAAATTTTACCAACCACCTAATTAGAGAGCATTTTACCCTCTTTAAATGATAAGCAGATATTAGCATAGATCAAATGCCAAAAACAAAAATAGGAAAAAAATACATAAAAGATTTACCTTACATAAAAGATTGGAAAAATTGAACTTGCTGATCAAAACTAGTCTTTGCTACCATACATGGGATGAGACAGAATTTATAGTTTAATGACAGGAAAATGTTATCAAACACAATTGGACAAATGAGAAGTATCATCAGTGAGATACTGTCTGTCTGAGATTAGCACAATATCCTTAACTAACTGCACCTTAAATTAAAAAAAAAAAAAAAAAGAAAAAAATGTGAGCATATGATTAGCTGACATGGACAAAAATTACACTATTACAAATTCATTAGCTCCGTGTATGCAGCATTAATCACAGTCCTAAAATGAGAATTACTGAATATCAGAAGCAAAATTTATAATATAACGAAGCTGTGCTATTTTAAAATAGTGTTGAAAAAGTGGTAAAAATCATAGAGGATTCAATAATCTATTAGGTTCTTCATTCGGTTTTGCTACACCTTATTATGCATATCCATTATTATCTTTAACATTTATCTTGACTTACAGCACCATGGCAACATATGGCTGTTGTATTTCAAGACCCTAACTTAGCTTTTGATTTATAGTCCATCCATAAAGAGATTTTCATACTAAGAAAAATACAGCATACTTCATTAAATATACATAGACTAATACAGTTTTTCATGAAATCTGTAAGTCATGTCATCATTACATTGTTAATATCCAAATAATGTTCCAGACCAGATTTGTTTTCAATTAGTGACTTATAGCCACACACTGCAACACATGTGATAAGTCAAATATTTACATTCTATGTTATTTTATAGTATTTTAAAGAAAATATAAATATTACATCACAATATTATATTAAATAAAGCAGTAATTTTTAAACTAATACAAAATTAACCCTACAAAGTTCACTTTTCAAATAACTATTTGACTGAAAATGTGCATCCTCAAAATACACGCAAATCATGAGATTCCAACAAAACTCAAACACTGTATCTTCAGTATTACAAATCTGAACTGAAATGTATCTGAAATGTATGTAAAAACAAATCAGAAAACTATCTAACCAATATAAGTGGTATAAGTTACAGTCAGCTTTCATGGAAAAAGCCATACTCAATTTCTCCAAACTGTGTTTTGGTATACTGACCAAGTGGAATGCATCGTGATTACTCACCAACAGTCCAGACTAATCCATCTGACTGTGCCTCAGAAGTAACTTCAGATCAACCAACTCAACTGCCTACAGTGTGCTAGGAGATGCTAATATCAAGCATATGACATCAAGATATGGTATGGGATATGGTGCTAACTAGAAGAATGGGTTTCTTTGATGCCTTAGGAGCTAAAATCATGAAGTTCAAGCAGGGAGAGAAAGAGCAAAACTTTAAGGCCACAGCTACACCCAGGCATGCAAAAGTAACTGTAAAAGTTATTTTAAAAGAGGAAACTAAACCTGATTTGATTTAGACTTGCTGTTAGAAGTCTGATATCATTTAAATACTGATGGTTACTGTTGGTCATGGGTAATTAAATGGTTGTTCTTCCAGTAGCGTTTATAAGGTTTGTGGCTAATAACTTACCACATGGAGGGCTGGACCATGTGTCAAAAGACAGACAAGTCATAAATGGACTGTCAGAAAACAGAAAAGCTAAGGCAAGGAAAAAGAAAACATAGAACTTCTTTTTACATTTCCCTGCAAACTCAGCCCAAAATTACATATTTAAGTATTAATAATTCTATTATAAATTGTAATTCTTTTTTTGCCTCAAGAAAAGGCTCAATTAACCTTCCTACTTGGTAGAACATCTTTAATGTAGACTATACACAAAACAATTCATGAAACTTTGCCATCCAATTACAAACACAGAGAGGTAGAAAAAAAAGATGACTGAGAAGGAGTTAGAAAACACAGTTGTAAAGAAGAAATTTTTAAAAACAAACTTTCAGTCAAAAAAAAATTAAAAGAGGTAGAACAAATTCCAAAAATACGTTTCTAAACTATGCCAAAGCTGCATTATAAAGGCAAAGACAAGACTGATAGCTGAAGAGGAGAAAGACAGCAGAGAAAAACTAATTAATGAACCTCATTTAATTGCGCAGAAGGTTATGAAAACCCTAAGCTTGGAACGTCACTCTGAGGTACAGCTCAAGAAACCTGTCCAGTTACATGATGATAAAGTCAAGCTTCTCCCTACATGAGGGAAAGTAGGGAATCGAATTCTACATATGCTCAGAAACAAGGGAACTATGGCTCAAAACCAACCATAAATTAATTGCTTTTGCTCAGATCAACCTGAGAAAGATTTTAGCAAATGGAGGTACTGCAGACAAGATAAATGGCTGTAGAAGAAAGACTTATAAGACAGACTTTGGAGTTTAAGATGTCACCAGTTCAATCAGAAGTTGTACTAGAGTTGCACTGATTTGTTTCAATACAAAAGTACTCATTAGGCACTAAGAAATTAATTCAAAGAAAGCTGGGGCCTCACCATGAGTTTATGTGATCAGGAAGAGTGGAAAGCTAACAAAGAGGAGTGAAGATGCTAACTACATACCCACTGAAATCAATGGGAAGTCTTATGGGATTATTCCAAACTGGTTTAAGGTCTTAAAAAAAACCCCCACACTAATGTTAAAATGTTGGCAATAATAGTATGGATAAAACAAAAAACATTAAGGAAGAAAAGATGACAGTGAGAAAGTGAATGTACAGGTAGTCCTCAGAGAAGGAAAATTAGTTCTGAACAATATCATACTGATATAATGCAGCAGCAGCAAAACCTTTGGCTGGGAGTAAACACAAATTTCAGTTCAGACCAGGGTTCTCAAACAGACTCTGCTGTGGTAGCAGGTGTATTCACAGGAAACAACAAGTTTTAACCAAAACAGCCACCAATACTGTATTTTTCTGAGAACTGTGTGACCATGTAATGGCCACATAGGAAGACACTAATTCCCACAAGTAGCTCAAAGGCTGCACTTCAAAATCACAGGTTTATGCAGGCCACTGCAACCACAGTGCTAAATGGGTATGAGACAATTAATAAATTACAGCTTTAATGTAGGCAAAAAAAAAAAAAGGAAAACCAAATTATATGCACACTTCAAACAAAAGAATTTTACATTTAAAAAGTAACTGAATATGATATAACTGAAATTTTACAAAATATTTTTCATAGACCTCATAGTATTTATGGTATTTGAAACACCTTACACTTCTTTTTAAATACAAATATTAGAAATAATGGCAAAACTACAGCACTCTGATCTGTACACTTTTGAGTAAGAGCAGCATCTGAAATTCAGTTCAAAAGTATCTTCAAGAAAGAGAAAAACTGCAAGAGTGGTTCCTAAATTTTGGAATCTGACCTGGAAAGATTTCTAGTGTCTTGAAATCTCATGAGACATTTGTCTTGACCCAAAATCTCACAGGCCTTCAGGAGAGATCTGTTCACAGAAACTAAGAGATTGTTGTATGAAGTCAGCAGAGAACTTGATAACCAGAGAATGTTTTCATAGGGAGGAAAAAAAAAAAAAAGCCTTGATTTCTCAAAATGGAAGTCTTTTCATGAGAACATACACTGCAGTTCTTAGACAGCAGCTTTACCAGACCATGGATAGAATTTCTGATTAGAAGCAGAGAGACTCTCACCATTGCAAACGGTTATCACTGAATGCTGGGAGCCTTTGCACTCAGGAAGACAGAGGTTCACATCCTGTCTAAGAGAGATCAGGGCTTTAATCTGTCTTCCACATACATCCCAAAGGTATGCTGTAATTATTTAACTTTTCTTGCTGGGGCAAATAAATCTCCCTACCCTCCAGTCTTTTCAGGAAGACAAAAAAATAGTCTTGTCTTAATATTGTCCCAGTCTGGAACTTAAACAATTTTAGAAACTGAAAAACCTCTTGTGGGTGGGGAAAACCATTTCACACCCAGCTCTATTTTTAAAGCTGCATTATGTGTCTACGGACAGTCAATAACAGAAAATTGTAACTGCCAAATTTTGTCAACACAAACATGTGAGTCTAATTCAGAGTTTCTTGAACAGTAAACACCAGATGTTGATAAGAATAAGTTCACTTATCTCTGTATCCCATCTCCAACAATATCCTGTTGTAAAGGCATGCTTGTAGGAGTGTAAGAAACATAACCATGCACAGAATGATTTTTTTTCAGTATAACTCCTCTACTTTCAATAATCATTTTAGACTTCCTGTGACTGTGTTATAGAGGAAGGTAAATCCCCTACATTGGCTGTAGCTGGGCAGAGAAAGAACTTTTTCTGCTTTTGTTGGGTTTTGTTTGTTGTTGGTTGGGGTTTTTTGTACTGATTACATCTAGTGATGTGTCTATGTCCTGATGCTTGCAGATTGGTAGCACACTCTCAACCTAATTTCTGAAAATGCTGTTCTTACTACTGTCGTAAATTGACATAAGGTATGCACCAGTTCACCATCAGTGAATAAATTATTCATAACCATGGAATAAAAATTTGTACAAGGAATTTGTTGTCTTTGATACCCCCACATCACCTCTATCTTTGCAAGCAACGCTGTCAAAGTGAACTGGATCACCCTAAAGATCTGTCAGCATTCATGCAGTGAGCAGCATGAAGGGCAATTGAAGTGAGTCAATATTGATTTATTGACATAACAAAACTGCAGATATGTTTATGTTGAGAGTAACATAAACACACACATACTGCACACATTTATACAAATTACCATTTTTGATACTTAAATAAATATCTTTCAGATGGAAGGGATAATTGTTTTCCACTATGAGTGGGATTCAATCCTGGTGACCAAAAGATAAAAGATCTTTACCAAAGAGGTGCCCCAAGAATTAATTTGTTCCCCAGAAAATGCAGCCTGTTAGAAAGGTGCTAACAACTTTGGAGACTGTCCCAGCAAGTTAGTTCTCTAACTGGGAAGGAGGAATCTCCCATGCCTCCTACAGTCCAACATTCTGTATTGGTTAAAAAAGAAAGAAAATCACTCTCAGTCTATGTACATTTTAGAACCAAAACCAAATATAAAACCATGAGCTAACGTTATGATCCTAGAATTAGTTTAATTTTAAATAATATGAACAGTAGCCACTTCTCCCACCTCTTCCAGCCATCAGTTTCTTCCTTCAATTCTTTGATTCATAGCTCCAAACTTTTACTTTAACTACATAAATAGCTGGTTAAAAAAAACTATCTACCACGTGGATCAGCTTTTAAATAGGAACATGACACCACTAGTGAGTTATACAACTGCCTGTGAGAGACAGCAGTGAATTGCTCAATATTGGATTCCTAGGATCCATTCCTGACTCTCGGAGTGTAGTTTACTGGCTAATGATAATATAGTCAGTGCAATGAATTTGGCCTATTTATCCTGCAAACACTGCTGTAAGCTGAATGAAACTTGCTTCTCCCTCAGCTTGTCCATTCTGCCATGTATATAAAGTAAGACCTAATGTCAAGCAAAAGAACCTTTGTTCCACAAACACAATACACAAAGATTCAGAAATCTCTTCATGAAGAGGAATACAGCAGAGTGTCCTTTCTTGACCACAGGCCAAACACATCTCCTCCTAGAGCACCTCTCATAATCAGGCACTGCTGATGTCAGGTATGCCGGTTTCCCACAAAAGGTACAACACTATTGGAATGGTACAGTTATATTACGGTTTTATCCCAAATTTAAAAAATTTTAACAGTAGAAAAGAAAAAGCCTCTTTTTCTATTTATCAAAATAATGCAATTTATTATAATTATCACATAACATTAAGCTGAAAGATAACACATGTGAAACTTGTTACCTGGATTGTGTCGGGCAATATAATCAAATGCCCAAGATGCGGCTTCTTTGACTCCAGGGTCAAAATCTTCCAAGCAAATCACCAGAGCTTCCAATGCTCCACAATGAACTACTGCCTGAGCTAGCTGAGAAGAATGTTTAGCAACCGCTCTTAGCACAAATGCAGCTGTTTTCTTGTAGTAACGCTAAACAAATCAGAAAAAAACCAAACGAACAAACTTTCACTAACATTAAGCAGTCCAAAGCATTAT
>WEIV01007660.1:19550-35045 GCA_013390005.1 Calyptomena viridis | reverse complement strand
GAATGACTGACTCAGCTTTCTTTAAACAAGAAATCAACCCAAAGCAACCAACCAAACAAAAAAAAAAAAGATCAGGCTATTTCTGAATTTCTATAGTATTTTAATTTCTGCTGAAGCTGTTTAAGAACCTCAGAATTCATTCACAGCATTCAATTTGGCATAAATAGAATTAGCCTGTTTGTTTATTATTAAGTTTCCATGAAATATGTGATAAGATCTATCAATAAAAGATTTTTTTTCAAGTATAAAATTTGTATTTTAATGAGAAAAATCAGGAAAATTTGCAGTCCACTAGTAATCTGTGTAATCTAGTAAACTAGGTAACGTAATATCTTTGCATTATACCTCTAGGGTGAGGAAATTCTAAAATTTCTCTTTAAGATCATAAATCTGCCAGCTGTGACACCAAATCAGTGATCAATAGGTATTGTTTATAGACAAGCACTTTACACTACTTTATATACAGACAAGCTCATTGTTCCAAAATATGCGTGTCTCAAAACATTTAACACTGTTGAGTGTAAACAAAATTTCCACACAGAAATATGACAACTTGCCTATCAAAATTAAGAACTATTATTCCTAAAGTGACAAAATAACATTTTTATACAATTCAGTGTCTAACATTTTTAAATTATTTATTACAGTCTTGTTTTTATAAGAGACCACAGTGGTTTGCAATCAGTCTGTTACTTTATGTAGCATTAATGCTATCAAAAATGTCATGTTCAATACTTCCTGATTTTTACTGAAGTATTCTGAAAGGCTGGATCTACATGGTATGTGAGCTGGGAGGCCACAAATACTCTGAGGGCTTGGTACCTCCTCACACTCATTCTTAGCACTTCAATTCACATCTTGCAAAACTGCCTTTCTGATCAATCACATAGTTTTGCTGAAAAGATGGGAAAGGGTCATCCAGACCAAATTGTTCTTTCACCGGCAGTGCACAGCACACCTCAGATTCTCTTCATGGAAGTACCAGCTACTTCTCTCAACTGAAAGTATATGATAATTAATTTTTTTAAAAGGCTTATTTTATCCACTGTTGGTAATATGCTGACAATATATGCAGACTTCTCAAAAAGAACAGTCTGAATAAAATTTCCATCTACCAATAAACACTCAGCTTTCATTAACCTTGTTTTTATCATCCTACTTTATATCATAGTTCTCCAGATAGGCATTGACATTTAGCCCTTCTAATCCTAATTTCCAACATAAAAAAACTGCAAAAAAACCTTCCAGCAATGAAACTATCAAATTCAAATGAAAAATTATTCTTTAAAGTATCTTGTAGAAATATATGATACTAACCAAACATTTGTAATTTTTAACACTGAAATATTGCATAACTCATGTCTTCATCTTGTCAATGTACACCAAGGAGTCACTTCTTTCTGATATGACAAGTCAATGAATTCCAGAATAACAACAATCTTGCAAGGACATTTTTTTAAATTTAAGTTAGAAATCATTATCAATAAATACAATGTTGCAAAAAAAAAATTTAAATTATTAAAATTGAAAATAATGCATAAGGCATATGCATTTAAGAACTGTATCATCAATAGATCTCAATTGCACCCTATATGCAAATTGGGCCAATTTGTAAGGTAAATCTGTGATGTACTCAAATGAAGAGTAATATGACACCTGTCAATTAATCTGTGAAATATGATTTGAAAGTGGTGATAAGCTCTTAGTTAGTTCTGCTGATCCATCAGTCATTCCCCAACACTCCCTGCTTCAGTTGTCAAGTTGATACAAGCATATCTTAAAAAAAAATAAGCTATAGAACTGACTAGTATTGACCCACTGCAATAAATATGGGAGATAATCAGAAGGAATGTAAACTTTTTAAAAGAGTAGAAAACAAAGTATCACACTGGTACTCTCCCTGCAAACAAGGTGGGCTACTATTTTGTATTGGACATGCTATGCAAAAAGCTCAGTGTTCTCAGAACTCGTACTCTGGGAGAAAGGTCCTGGAACTGGCAGGCTGCAAACACTCATCAGGATTGAGGTGAGCTTAAACTCCTTCTAGGTTCATCAATGACTGCATCACTGGGATTTGGTGACCAGACTGCATGCGAGACTTACAAACACAAGAAGGCACCGATTTCACTTAGAAAACTACATTGCTGTTTATCCAACTCAAAATCCTTCCCAAAACAGATTCTATAACCTACAGATGCTTTACTGTAAAATGTTTGCTAACAGTCTTTCTTTGCAAAATTTCAGGTAACATAAAAAGGCTTACAATTCTGCATTGGAAATGGCAGAATTTAGATGAAAACCTAACTTCATTGAAACGTGATATGATTACGATTTAATTTGAATTGCTTCATGACCATAATACTTTTTCAAGTCTAATATTCTGAAATCAAAGGCAGTCTTTCCATCAACTGAAAAAATGAGAATCAAAATTACTTAAAAATTCCTAAAAGACACAAATTACATTTTTAAACTATTAATAGCTGTCCCATCAAATGGATGTGTTGACGAAATTTCTGGAAATGCAGTATTTGTAAGGGGGGACAACTTTGCTATGATATTTCACAAACTTCATTTTATAATTTATAATCCTATCTCAAATAAGAAAACAAATGCTATCCAAACACAATTATACTCTTTCCACCTTTTATGAGTGGAATATATCAGTATAAAGCAAACAGAATAAATCACAGTATAAATATTAGTACTGTGGATAGAATTTAGCAGAAGGTGGGCACTGGCATCAGAGTAATTGAATTTTACTGGTATACCAGTCTTACAGTTTTAAGTGCAATTTCTTAAGTTCATGTACAGATTATTTACATGAACCATCTGCATCCTGTCACTGTAATACAAAAGACTTGAAAGGAGAATTTTTAATTTGCATCTTAATAGTAATTATAATGTCTGCTTAAAAAAACCCCAGATCTATCTGAGAAAATATACAAAAAAATTACTAATGCCCAAGTAATGAAATCCCCAAACTGATGTGATTAGAAAGAGAAGTAAAAGACATAGGTGCTTCTATCAATCATAGGTGACATTCAAAACAAAATTTTATTTAAAGCCCTGATGTTCTTAACCAAAAACCTACCTTATTAGGAAAACCTGCTCCACGGAAACCATCCTGATTTGGACAATGTTTACAAACAGTGCCAAATTTAATGTACATCAACTAGAAAGTGTTAACAAGACCTCCAGTTTGTGGAGGGTTTTTTCCTCATTAGGAAGAGTTCATTAAAAAAATGAAAATCAGACCCAATAAAAATAAATACATATACAAAAATATGCTCTACAACAAATATTTGTCGTATTATAAGGCAACACAGTGAAAGCACTGCCACCATTTACAGAAGCAGGTAAAAACAGACTAAAGAACGTTAACACAGATGATGTTCTGCTGTATTAGACATCTTATTTCATGGCTCATGCCCATTTACTTGAAAAGATGTTAATTCTTAGGTGCTTTATAACAGTTCAATAGAATGCAGAGATTATATATAAACTGTTTTATTTTGGGCTTCTGAAGGTTGTAACTGTCTCTTCACATAAATGCACACTTCTAAATTTCAGTCTACTCCTCTGAGAGTGCAAGATGCAGTAAGCCATTTTTCAACTGGGAGGAGTTGACTAGTACCTGTCATCCTCCGGAGATGCATGCTGGATATGAATCCTGGGACTAGTAGGTCGTCTCCTCTCTAGGGAGGGGGACAATCTACCCCTGTTTGCCCGTTCAATAAAACAGGAAAAAAATAGGATATTTAGTTTGTGATAAAATTAAATATATGGGATTTGGGACTGGAAAAATACCCCAAAAAGTAATGAAAGTGCGTAATTTAATTATTTTTTAACAATTTTCTCATATCCAAGTGTACTTTTCTAAAGGCTGTTTACTACAGAAACACTACATTTGAAAGAAAGAGAACATATGCCTGGAGATGCAGAATTTAGAACAATAGAAATCTTCTACATGGGATACCATTAAGTTTTCAAATATTCTCAAATGCTAGACTATCTAAAAGCCTGACATTCGCACAGGAAACTGCAATTCCAAGCTAGAAGAGCTTTTCTAAGACTCCACGATGGTCATTCTCTTGGTATTTTGCTAAGCTCATCTCTTCTAGCTCTTTGCATAGAAAAATGTAATCTCAGTAAAAAATGTATCAGTTATAAGAAAAATCCTAGAGCAGAAAGTCACCTTTTTCTGGAATGCAGTGAAAGACTACAGGTAAATTATATAGCTACAACTAAGCTACACATATTTGTGTGCAAGTACTGGGATAATTTCTTATCATTTGAAAATATATATTGAAAGCATGTGCAGCCAACTTCCTCTTCTGTTCACTTCTCTTTATTCCTGCAGTATATGCCAGTACCTTATGCTACATAACTAAATTTAACAAAAAGGACCTGAATTGAGAAAGAAAACTGGTATGGAATGAAAACATGTTTTTTTTCCTTGAAAAATGTCATTTAATTTAAGATCATGTATACTTAATATTATAGACTGGTGTTGCTTATTTTATTGGGATGTTACATGTTTGCAGTTGTATAACTATACATATAACAATTTACAATATCAAAATATACTGATTTATTATCAAATAGCAAAATGTTTACATAAACTCTGCATAGCTATCTAATATTTCCCTTTCTGAGGCATTCTTCCAGTCCAGGCTATAAGGAAAAGGGTGTGATTTATGGAACATGCAAATAACAAAAGTTTCAGGGACATTAGCATCATTTGACCAGTGAGGTTGGTCTTTCAGAAGTTTTAAGAGCAAATATGTTGTTAGTAGTTTCTTTTTCTCTCCAAAGCAGAGTTAAAGAAAATGTTAATGCATCAGTGCACTCATTTAAAGCCCTTAATATGCTGATATCCACTACAAATATTAAAGAGAATTTGACAGAATTAACTACGTCATTCAGTATGAACTTTGAGAACGCATTGACTTTCACTGAATGCTGAGTGACTGTGAGCCACAGTACAACACAAACATGTAATAACCTATTTCTTTACATGCTTGAAAAGAACTGAAAACAGTATGTTGCAGACCTACTGCAAACAGTTATTAACACTGTACATTATTTTAAAACTAAATGGGGATATTCAACATAACTGTTAAAGGCATGCACTATAAAAATTAACATGAAATCAGGACAGGCCTTAATTGGATCAAGTGACAGCTCCAGCTTCCCTGTTATCTATTTATGATTAGGTAACAGATGACTGTTGAGCTTTGTCTCTTGTTTAGGTGGCAGTGACCAGCTGATAGCAAACATCCTGTTTTGATTCCCACTGCAGTGAAAGACCTCAGAACAAACCTAACACAGCTGCAGGGCTGTATTTTGCAGGTATGCTGACTGTTGTACACTAACATATCCCTGGGCTATGCTCCTTGGTTTTATTTGCTCAGATCTTCACTAACTAACCTCTCAGGCCAAAAGCGTACAAAAAGTACCAATCTGCTCTTTTGCCAACTGCTGATACACAAAACAATTGCTTGCAATGTAAGAAACTTAGGAGATAAATAAAAGCCACACTACATACTAAGCGACTATCACTGGCTACAATCTTAAATCAATCTGGGGAAGATGCTCGTATGATGAGAAACCATTGCTGAATCAGTTCAGAATCTGCCCTTAAACCTCATGCCTAGGTGCTTTCCTGACTGGACATTGAAAGCAAATTTCTCCATTCTGAAAAAATATCACCCAATTTACAAGGGAAAAAAACAGAAATCTTGAGACATAGTGAAAAGGACAATACAAAAAAACATACTAAAGGAAGCAACAGCAGGAAAAACATTTTCAACAGCACTAGAGAACATTGAGGACTCTATTACAAACTCAAATAAGCCTTGCAGATCATCATATGAACTTCAACAACACAATCGAAAAACCCCAAACAAAACAGCTTGGAATAAAGAGGTGGGTAGGGGACGGGAAGAGAGAAAAAAAAAAAAGGCAGGCATGGTGCAACTGTATAGAGGTTATTTGTAGGGATAGGACACTTTTGAGTGTCCTAAAGTATATTGTACAAAAGAGAAGTATATGAAGGATTAAGCTCTGTACCAAACCAGTCCATTTACCAAAAAACTTTGGCAGGTCTGTGTCAAGGTGAGGTCAGTTTGCCAGACAAGCTATATGGACGTTACTTGCTCAAATGATAAAACTTAGAGGAGGAAAAAAAGAATTCTGTCATTATTATTGTTGCTTTGGTTCTGGTTTAGTGCAACTAACAAGACTTGTATACCACTGTGGTGGTTTTTAGTGGCCAGGTTTTTTGTTAGTGTGGGGGCCTATGGGGAGGCTTCTTTGAGAAGCTGCTGGAAGTTTCTCCATTTCCAGCAGAGCCAATGACAGTCAGCTCAGGCGGGACCCGCTGCTGGCCAAGGCCAGGCCAATGAGGAGTTATGGAAACGCCTCTGTGATAACATATTTAAGAAGGAGAAAAAAAAGGTACGGGCAGACAAACATGGCCAGTGGAGAAGAGCAGAGTGAGAAGTTGTGATTAACACCAAGGTCAGTGGAAAAGGAGGGGGAGGAGATGCCTTAAGAACCGGAATGGGGCCCCTGCAACCTGTGATGCAGATCATGGTGAAGTGGGTTGTCTCCCCTGCAGCCCATGGGGGACCATTGAGAGCAGAGATTCATCTGCAGCCCGTGGAGGACTGGAGGACCCCACGCTGGAGCAGATGGATGCTGGAAGGAGGCTATGACTTCATGGAGATCCACGCTGGAGCACGATTTCCTGGGAGGACCGTGGAAACCTACGCTGAGCAGTTATACCTGAAGGACTGCAACCTATGGAGAGGTGACCCACATGGCAATAGCATTTGAAGAGCTGTTGTCCATGGGATGGACCCACAAAGCAGATAGACTGTCTTTTGTGGAGGAGACCCCATGAGGAAAGCAGGGGTAGGATTCCTCCCTCTGTGAGCAGCGGCAGAAACAACGTCTGACCGTTAACCCCCCCTCCTGTTCTCCTGGGCTGCTGGGGGAAGGAGGGGGATCTTTGAAAGAGGAAGGGGTGGAGGGAGAAAGGTGTCTGCAAGATCTATCAAACTTCTCACTCTTAAACTCTGATTTTGATAATAATAAATCCTTAGTATTTCAAGTTGGAGCCTGTTTTGCCTGTGAAATAATTAATAAGGAGTTTCTTATGGTCCTTATCACAAATTTTGAGAAACTTTTCAGTTTTTTCCTCTCCTCTGTCCATTTGCAGAGAGGGGAGTGGGAAAGTGTGGCTGTGTGTATGAGTCCTTGGCATTTAGCCAGGGTCAAACTACTACAAGCACAAATTCATATATACATCTGAAAGTATTTTTTCTGCTCATATAAGCGAATCAATTAAATGACTTACTGGTAAAGCAAAATCTTAAAAAACAGTAACTACTCTGACCATTCCAAATTACATGAATGACATTGTAGAGTTCAAGGATCAAAGCCATTTCCAACCAATCAGTGACACAGAGAAATAGGGCTCTACTGTCCATCAGGTACACACAATCAATATAATTTTGTTAAAAAAAAAGCTCAAGTAGTCCATTTTAGCTCTTGAACTCAAATACAATCTAATTTATACCCTCTGAGACAAAAGGAGAGGGGGAATAAGTAAAAGTAATTTTCCATAGGTGAATATACTCCTAATTTTGTTGAAGAAAATATAGAAAGCCATGTTTAGAAGTCTGGATTTTGAGGCATAAAAGTCTAAACTTCTAAATAAAATCAACAGTGTCATTCATAAAGAGGAGAGGGGAGAAGAAACACCATGAAATCAACTAAAAATACCTTCAACATAGGTCCTTCAAGTATAAAAATAATAAAGTGATGCTGTAGATTGGACTTCACAAAACTATACAGTGTTTCTCTTTGCTGCAAGCAGGAACAACTCTACACCTAATGACTGTCTCATCTCTTCTTTGTCTTCAGTAATGAAGACAAAATTTTCCATATTGTCTATCACAGTGTTTCATTATACTTGCTTTCAAAACAGGTTTCCTACCACTTACTTGTCTTACAGTATTTTAAGTCTTCTGTTCTCATCTTTTCCAGCACAAAACCAAAATGCTTCTTATCCTGAACTTAATTCTGTGTTCTTCAAACTAAAGACTCCTCTATCACTATAAGCAACTGATGACTAATCTCCTATTAAAGTGTAAGCAGATTCCACATTCAACAGTGGAGAATTAAATCTAAAATTCACTTCCTCCAAAACAAGAAGATTAATTTGGTGGGTTTTATACATTTAATATAATGTCTTCCTCCAAAACTTGGGCTGTATTGGAAAAACATCTATGTCAGAAGAAAGGAAAAAATTTATCCTCCTCCAAAGCCATACATATCTTATTATTTTCAATGAAACCATCAAGAAAAATTTGAACATGAATTTCCTTAAAAAGAACTATGAAGGAGCACAAGCCAAAAGCACCTAGGAGTTCTAAAAGCTATAAAAAACCTTCATAGCTATGAGCAAATTTTCTGGATCAGGCCCAGGGATGATTTGGCAAAACCATGTATTTAGTAGCAATAGAGGCCATTAATACAGATGAAACACTTCAGGTTCTGCACAATGCCATTGGACAAAGGTCACTGGACATGAATTTTAATGACATAATAGAACTAACATCAGTGACAGATGTAGTTTTGAGTATAAGATTTTAACTAGATAGTTTACAATTGCCAATTATTGCTTCACTGAAAATTCAACTTGATGGGTGGCATCTTGAAATAAGTACAAAATATACTGCTCATGTTCATATGTTATTACATTAAATAACTGGTTGTAGATGAATGCAGTTGTATATATCTACACACTTAGTTCTTATTTTTTCTTAGTTATTTTTTTTTTGTATGCTACAATATTTAAAAAAAAAATCTAGAATGGTATCCTGAATTTCATTTTAAGTGGCTTTACTTCAGCTGAACTTCTGGTTTGTTTGCTTTTTTTAATAACCATGTTCATATTACTTCAGTGTCTTGAGCTCTGTCTTAAAAAGGAATGAACTACTGTAGATCCATCAGAGATATCTCAACATTAGTCACTTCTCTGCAACAAGGCACAACCTGGGAAGAGCAAAGTTCCAATCAAGGAGCAGCGGGGAGTGGGGAGGAGGGAAAGGGAAATTTAAAAAAAAAACCAACTTAGGAGAAACCCAATCTCAAGGAGCAAAGTGCATTTTTAGTGCCTTTCTTCAAATGTCCTCTCCCACAATAAACAAAATGAGGCAACTGTTACAACCACCACACCTTGGTCTGACTGACCATTATTAACTGCCACATTAGTTAAATAAGTATTGCACAGATGAAATTCTAATTCCATCCTATGCCCACTCAAAGGGAGCCAATTATTGTCTTTGGTGAACCTAAAATCTCACTCTAAAATGGTATAATTCCTAGCCAAAAACACAGGTGATGATGAAAAGTTCCCTTATGGAATATCCCATCTATCAAATACACCAGTAGTGTTTGATTCACCTAAAATATTGAACCAAGCTATTGTAATAATAAAAATACAGAAAGCATCCACAACATGCCTGCAGAACGTATGTGACACAACAATATTTCACATAAATTGCAAATATGTCTTAAGACTTATGTGAACCTTAATGTTATGTCACAGAGTGAAAAAAACTTAACGCAGTGATTTGCCTTGTAATTGCAAAGATAGATGCAGCAGACTAGATTAGGAAAGCAATGAAGTTTGGCTGTTTTGTAAAAAAAAAATCACTAAACAAACTGCAGTCCTGGTTTGATATATGAGAGTTTTGTTGTAATTCATAATTTATGCCACCGCTTTATTAGCGGTCCACAGAACAAGCAAGAAACAAATGTAATACTTTTTAGCAAATGATGATGATTCACAACCAAGTGATAGTTTCAAAATACTTAACACTGCAATGCTATTATCAGCATACTGAGGACTTTTGTAAACAATGAACAACAGCTTGAACTAAAACAAGGAAAGTAGCCAGAAGCGGTTATGAACTCCAACACACAATTTACATGACACACATGAATATAGGAGCAAAAATGTGTACAAATACCAAAGCAGACAAGAATGTACAAGAATGTAGAGTACTCATTATGAAGAAAAACAAAACTGATAAAGATCACCAGCACAGATGACAAGAAATTAATAAGTTTTTATTTTATACCTTTCTCGTTCTGGTGAATGCAAACTAGTATCTGGTCTCAAGCAGTTGGTACTAGCACTCCTAGCCCTGTCAAGGGAGGGCTGCAGTTCACTAGTGCCAGTGCATTGCATCCAATGGTAGAAGAGAAAGAAAAAGAAAACAAAGGAATACAATGTTAGATATTAACTCATAAAATAATGCTCTCTTTACAGAAAATGTAGAATCACAATGATTTAATTAAGGAAAACATAAAAGAGCCAACTGGATGATAGTGTCAAGATTTGTTTAGAAAATAAAAGTAAACAAAAGACTGCAAGAACTTCTTTGCAAAGATTGTTGAAATGTTTAAAACTGAATGAGACAGAACAGCATTCACTTGTAAGAAAAGTGGAATGAGAAATATCAAACAATAAATTTAAATCCTTATTAACAGCAATAAACATTAAGCCAATATAAAAGAATGTGATACACTATATGTCATGTGAAATCCCTTTACAGTGAACCTTATTTATTCTTCAAATCCATATTAGATACCAAACAAGTGGGAGGATTAATCCTAAGTTTCTTACCTAACGGGCAGATCATCTCCAAATTTCGATATTCGTGAATTAAGGCAATCATGAAGGAGTGAAATATCCTGTCTAATCACGGATTTGGTCTTAGCACATGCAGGAAGAGTTGAGCTTTGCAAATTAAAATTATTTAAACAAAATGAAAGTAAATTTGATATGAAACAGAAATTTCATACATAAACAAAAAAAGTAACAAATAAAAACATGTAACATCAAGTTTTAACAGTGAAGACAACTCCACCTAATACAAAGTAGTTAGGTTTGGGGGTTATGTAATGTAGGCATTAATTTAAACAATTATATGACATTATTTTAAGATTTTATCCCTTCTCTCTCAGTTAAAAACTGTATGAAACATTTTATGATTTTTTTAATTTAACAAGGCAAGTCTATTTATTTTTTAAAAAGGAGCTAACTACTTAAAGGGGACTCTAAACACTTCTTACCTGTATAGGTTCCAGTGAGTACCATTTTCTAGTAAAGGCATCTTGGGTGGTAATGTTTTATAGTGCCTAACAGAACTTCTTGAATTTGGTGGGACAGAAAAGAAAACAGAACAAAACAAAAACATGCCAGAAATAAAGACAGGTAAAGGCAAGCCAAGACTGACCAGAAAGTAAAATAAATGCATAATATTCTATTACATTTTATATCAGTATGAATAGATTTCTCAGTATATGTTTTTCTCAACTACTGTGACAGTTATCTGGGGCACAAATTTTTCTATTTACACTTTTCTTAATACAGTGCATGAATGCATGGCAATAATAGTACAGCTGAGATGTTTTCTTGAAATGAAGGTAATCTAAGTTCCATTTATAAAAATTTTGAATTAAAATAAACAGTCTGTTAAAAAGGATTAAGTAGAAAAGAAAACTGCCCTTTTTTTTCTCTAAGTGATGCCTTACTTAGACCTACAGAGACTTTAACCTCTCTAGCAGCTAAACATGAAAATCTTACTAAAATAGGGATATACAGTATCACAAATTTAACTATAGATGTATTAGCATCTGGCTTTTTTGAACATGGAAGTCTTTTGAAAGCCAAATTTCAAAATTTAACAGTAATTTAATGCCATTAATGATAAGTTAATTTAAAAAATCTAGGAGATCTATTACATCAGTCAGCACAGCAGCACTGAGGCATCACATGACAACTAAGATCATCATAGATTTTAGAACAGGAAATATTTATCATTCAGCTCTACCCAATGAACAATGGGGAAACTTAAAGGCAGACAGTGGCTGCTGAATGGGAATTATGGCCATTTAATGGTTAAGGGTTAATAAGAAAATTCTAACAATTTTCCACATTCCCTACCAGGACACAGCTGCAGAGTTATTAGGAGAACCAGCAGCCTTGAAGATTTTGCAGCATCAGGAACAGTCTGTCCCAATAGGACATTTTGTTTCCTTTTAAGATGGGCATCTAGACACAGCAGATCAACATTACAAACCTGGCTATGCCAGAGACAGATGAATCAACTTTCTGCCTGGAAATCCTACTGTTTGTAAAATCCTGAGGGATTTAACAGATGAGTTTGACCCTTCCTGTACAGGTTTAGTGGTCACACTGGTAATATCTCTGTCAGAGGTCACTGTAATGTTGCAAAGGAGAAGTAAAGGAACGCTGTCCATGAGGTTAATCATGGCATACAAGCAGATATTACCAACCAAAGCAGAAGTGACCTAAGACATGGAATATGACAACCAGTGGTCTATAGCACAGGTACATACCTTTCCACTATTTCTGCTGTTAGCCAATAATTGCATACAGATGGACTGTATGGACACTAAAGTTAATACTATTCCACTCTGGTATATTAAACTCACCATATATCTTAACTTTGTAGCTTGGACTACCTATTTTCTTTCATTTAATATGAAACCATTAACATTTCTTTCCCATTTTAAGCCAAAGCTATCTCAACAACTAATTAAAACATTTTTCAGCAAGCTGTCTAGGAAACAAGGATAAAGCCTTATAATGTTTCCAACATGAATAAATGTCAGACTATTAGGAGTAAGCAAGGACAAAAGATGGCACAGAACAAATTTGTGTTGAAACTGTTTTTGAAACTCGTTAGTCAAGAATGCATATTGGCAATTTTGGGGTATTATTTGGGATTAGGCTTTGTAAGCCTCAGATTTAAACTAAAAAAAAAATCGATCTAATGTCTTCTATTGCCTTTATATTCCCCTTCAATATATTATTATAAGTACCATTCTGTTTTATAGTATACCACTACTACTACTTTGAAAGTGTGAAGTTGTTAGGTTTTTTGATCATAAAAACCCAATAGCAATAAATGGAATAAGGAAAAAGGAAAGAAAAGCTATACCCTCTGAATTAAGTATAGCTCTTACCTAACTCTATTGCTGCCCATGCTCAACTTTTATCTGGTTAACTGAACAGAGTGGTTTAGTAGCATTAAAAAACTATTGGAAAGCTATAAAGGCTTGTCAAAGAATTACACATTGTCACTGAAAAATTCTAAGGACAATTATAATGTTTAAGAGGGAAAGGAGAAAGCACAGGGCTGGGGACAGCAGGGGGATGAAGCTACAGAAGATTCAGCAGAAACAACACAGGAAGGAGGCAGGAAAAGTTGCTATTATACGACGATAAACAGACATAAAATAACAGGGAATTAAATAAATTGTTAAAACTTAATCCTTAAAATCTGGAGGAAAAAGCCTTTTTAGCTGAAGTATGAGAATGCAAATTTTTCTACTGATAATAAAAACTTAAATTTTAATTTCACAGCTTCACTGATGCACAGATCTTGTTGGAAAGTTTCATATTTATTATTTAACTTTATACTACTTATAACAGAACCCTATCGCAGCAATATCGTTTCAAATTTGGTAACAAATATTAAAGCAAGCCAAGGCATATTAAAAAAAAAAAACCTACTACTTTGCAAGGGAAAATCCTACATTAAACAAAAACACAGTAAATTAATTATGGCACTAGACAACATGGCTTTAAGTTTGATGATTTTAAACATATAGCACTGATGTAAAACTCTTAGCAAGACCCATATCTCGAACAGACAAATGGATAGCTACCTGGTTGAAGTAGTTGAATGCTTAACTACTTTAACTTCAACCTACATTTTTACTGATGCTGAATGGAAGACTTCTATGCAATCTGGCATAGGTTAACAAACATGGTGAAAAAAATGGTGGGGGAGTCAAATACGATTTTTTAGATGAAGATATTTCAGTCCAGTTTAGTTTCACAATTTTGGGAAATGGTGAGCTTCAAGCTTTGGAGCAAGGGATTAATGAAGACTGAAGATGATCCCAAACAATAAAGTTTATATCTTGATCCAATTTATAGAACAATTTTTAGATGCAAAAGCAAGTAATACAAGACCCCTCAAATTTGAGATTCCCAGTAAGGCCTCATAAATCTATACTTTTTTTCTCTACAAGTGACTAAATCAGCATGAGATTAGGTGTCAAAATAGGTAAAGGTTGTTGAATTGTGCATGGTTGTAATATAAACATAAAAATGCAAATAAAGGAAAACATAAAAACAACTAAAAAGGAATGTCTGAAATAACAATGCTGTCATGCATTGGGAGATCAGAAGCGTTGTGATTACACAGAAAATCTATCACAAAATACAACTGCAAAAACAGAATTTCTTCAATGGTTTTAATCCTTACTACTGAAGTCCACAAACATATATATACACAACTCAGTCTGAATTAAAATGAACAAAAAAGATCAACTGACATCTGGATCACAAGGTACTTGGAAGTTCTTTATTTACTGGGACTAAACACCACCATGGAAAAAAATTTGGGCACACAAAGTATAGACAACTAACCAGATGTGTTCATGATTACCAAATTCCTGTATTTACCTGATGGTATGTAGGCACTCAGCACTTCTTCCTCGTTTTGCTCTGGGCAGCATAAGAAGCTCACTGCACAGACAGGATGGGTGGTGAGTGAAACAGATATAATTATGAAGCATTAGATGACATGGGTTATGCCAATGATACGCAAATGAAAACGTAAAAAGAAACAAGAAGCAACCACCAGATAGATAGTCTGATAACATTCAAACTCTGACTGCACTTCTCAAAGAATATGAGCCAAAAAATGTCTGTAATAACTACATTTTCAACAAATTTCTTTTAGTGTGGCACCTGCTTTTGTGACATTTCTCTTTAAAACTCAGAATTAATTTTTCAGAGCTCTTCAAGACACAACGAATACATAATATGGCTACAGTTTTCTAATAACCTCCTGTCTAATGAACTAATTAATGAAGAAATACTTTACAAAAAAAGAAAGATGCTTTTTATTTGTTTTGTTGGCTTTCGGTTTTGTGGCTAAAGCCTAAGCCACAAAATCATACATGAAAAAGCAGNTCATAGATGAAAAAGCAGAGAGAGTTTGATAATGATTTACTGTAGATTGCTTTATGGGAAGAGTAACCAGTCGCCCTTTCAAGAAAATGAAAAATGTATGTTCACTGGAAATACTATATTTGGCCAACCATAAATTTTGACTCATAGCTCTTGACGGTATTCTGTAATGCAATTCTAAAGAAACAAAAATACCCCAACAACTAATCAGCCATCAGACTTGTTTCTTATTGTTTCAAACCAGCTGTCTGTTCTATTTTTCATTTACTATACCCAAACACATACCATGGCCAGCAAGATGGTAAAATTAATACATATTTATGCCTATGGTAAATATGACTATGATATGAAATAACCCTGGAATTAATCTTGCATATTTATGCACTGCAACACAATCAGAA
>WEIV01007660.1:4200-17339 GCA_013390005.1 Calyptomena viridis | reverse complement strand
CAAAGATTTTTTTTTAACTCTTCGATGTAACAGAGAATCTTCCTCAACAATATCTGGTTTTGATGTTTCCTATGATGCTACTCTTAAGTATTGAAAGCCAGCGAAACCTGCAAGAGTTAAACAGCCTCCATAACTGAAGAAATCTGGGAAAAGATGAAAAGAAAATGGGAAAGAGGAGACCATTGCAGACAAGATTATTATTCAAGGAGAATAAGAACATGGACGCATCTTTAAATCTTGCAAATAAGCCACGTCCTTCATTCAAGTCTGATCTTTAAACTTCTGAAAAAATTTTCTAAACACTGAAAAGAAATGAAGACTCTCTCACTTCTCTGAACAAATGCATCAGCCCATTGCTGCTGTAGCTTTGGTTTGATGGCTCATCCCCAAGAAAGGCTCCATGTAAGCCCTGCTCCTCTCCAGCCATAGTCCATGTATATAGCCAATTAAGTCATGGTTTGAGGCTTTATGGAAAAAAATTCTAAACAGTTAACTGTCTATACTTATACTGACAAAAACCTACTTTTTAAAGCCTCTTCCTCCTCAAATTTGCTGAATAAGAAATCCATTCAATAAATATTTTTAGGAATCTTTTGAATATATGACTACTTAAATAAGAGAAAAGATTTGCAACGAGTGGACATTTCTTGAATTAACCTAACTATAAAGCTGACTACTATATTTAAAAAGTATTTAAATTCACCTCTGGAAGGAAATTCAGCACAATAATCCAATTTAGTCAATTCTGCACACAATTCTTGCCTATAAAGTTGAATCTTTAAATGTTCAAAAAAACTTATTAATTTCCATACATATGGTACCATATTACAAAAGTAAAACAGGCAAGATCATATACAAAACTGAGCTAGTTGAACTGCAAAGGACATCTCTTATTCAACCTCTATGTTGCTTCAAAACTGGATAAACATTTCCAGAGACTTTTATGATTTACCATTGACATATATTCACATCACTAAGAAATACATGTTCTGTATTGAAGTTACTGGATCATTTGGAAAGGTTTTGTCATCATTAGTTATAAAAAGTAGTTAATTACTAGCAAGAAAAAAAAGTCAAACACATTACTAGGACAATTCATCTTATATGAATGGCAAAAGTTTGCCATTATAGTCTAGCTATATGATTTCTTTTTAAGTAAACAACAACCTACAAACGTTAATCAATGTAACAGTGATCATTATGTTTCACAAATACTGAGCTGAAATATCTTCTTTTTCACCTATAAACTAAACAAAAAGTCTAATTTCTTCCATTTTATCAGAATATTATTCCTAGATACCTAAAAATAGTACCTACTAGGAGAGGCCAAGTGTTTTCTGAGGAATGTAGCCACTCCATGTATTTCAGGGAGAGATGTGTATGTGTCACACATCTAAGACTGGAAATTCTTGCAAATTATAACTAGCACTACAACTATGCTTGCTGTGCTTGGGTACTGTACAAAGTTCACCAGAATGTTACATAAGATTCTGTGAGACTGCATATGTAGATGTCCAAAATCTATAAGGATATGAATGCAAGTCAGAGCACATGCAACTCCCAACTAGTAGGAATGCATACCTGTTATTTTGCTGGCTACGAAAACTAATAAATTATGGTATATTACAAGCATAGCTGAGGCACACATGTAGATTTATGGCTTTCTAGCAAAAATCTCTGGGTTTCATTCATGCAAAGGCAGCAGAATACTCTAGGACAAACACCCAAGAATCATTAGTCTAGATACCTGCTATTGTTGTCAACCCAGTGTGCAACTTTCCCCCGCAAAAAGTATAGATAATTTAACCATGCTACTAGATCTGTCAGTTAGGATGAATTCTCTCCCTTTCCCATTGCTATCAGTCATGTTTCTAATGAAAACTTAAAAATTAGGCAAACCAACAAAGACATTTCTGAAATTTTTTCCAGGTTCAGGCTGACAATGTACCTTTCTTGATCGGACAAATACTGACTATCCATTTCTCTGGATCTGTAATCAACTGGAGTTCTGGAGGCATCATGGTGTCTGGTTGGAGAACGTGATCTTCTCATTTGATGAATTTCATCTAAACTCCTGAAAGGCAGAAATATGTACGATCATCTTGTTTTCTTATGAATAACACAGCTTAATGGATTGCAGTACAAGTTGCTTGAAGGAAGTTTTTAATCATTAATTGTTTATACACTATTTCTACAATAATGTCATTACGAATTATACAATTTGTACATATCACTACATGCACATTATTATCCTAAAAATATACTTAGGTGGCTTCATACAAGATTCAGCCAGTGACTGAAAAAAAATTCCTAAACCTATGTATTAGTTATGGTACAGACATAATGAATCACAGAGTAAACATCAGGAAAAAGAGGTAAGTTTTACAAAGTTATAATATATCCCATGAGTGCTCTTGAATAATTAATAAAAGCATACATCAAGTTCAAATACTGCACTATTAAATTGAAATTAAAAAAAAAAGCTTTAAAATAGTGAAAAATTGATGAACAAGAGAAAATTTAATAGTGACAGATTCTACAAACTGGCAACCATCTAGTGTTTCACTAAGTTGTGATGCCTACCTCTGTAATGGCACATTTGGTAAACGTGAACGGGGCCTGCCCTGATCGTCGCCACGGTGAGGAGAAACGGAACGTGAACGATGATGTGTTGTTCTTTGCTGCTCTGGCACAGTTAGCGTTGTGGATTTACCTTCTCTAGTACTAGATCTATAACCTACTGGCAAGAGGGCAACAAAAGGAAATTAGGGAATAAAGGTCTGGGTTGGAAAGAATTCACATGGCTAGTCTTCCAGGAGCACATATCTAAATGCTTACACAACTTTCAAGTCATCATTCAGCATGCAGGATAAATTACTAGCATTATCTTTAAATGTCTGCATGTACAGAGACTGAAAAACTGAGATTTTTTTAATTATGTACTGGAGGTGGAGAAGGGAACTGAAATAGTTTTCTGACTTGGGGAAGAGGACCTCGAGTATCTTGTAGTTCCAAAATTGTCAAACAGTAGCAAATATTTGAAAGTAATCTAAACAATGTAGGTTTGCCTCATCTATAAAACAGAGAAAGCACACTCGTGTATGACAGCACAGACTCACACAGGACTGCTCACATATAAAGCATCTTTCTGCCTCTTGTTTCAGTTAAATGCAAAGATCTTCTCCTACTGAACTTGGCCAAAGCCATCTACTTAAAAAAAGTACTGGCATTTAGAATATATTGTACAGAATATTGAGTGCTGCATACTTTCCAAATATTTTTTCCTAATATTATGAATAAGCAACACAATTTCTTGTAGTTCATTTTATATAGTCCTGGTTTTAACTAGGGTAGAGTTAATTTTTTCTCAGCAGCTGTTCCAGTGCTATGTTTTGCATTTGAAATGAGAATAGAGTTGGCAACACACATTTTGGTTTTTGCTAAGTTGTGTTTATCCTAAGTCAAGGATCTTTTTTTTGCATCTCATGCTCTGCTGGTGAGGAGGTATGCAAAAGAAACTGGGAGGGAGCAGAGCTGGGACAGATGACTGGAACTGACCAAAGGGATATTCTGCACCATAGAATGTAATGCCCATTATATAAACTGGGGAGAGCTATCCAGAAGGTGAACAGATGTGTTCAGAAAGAGGAGTCTGGTATTGGTCAGTGGGTGGTGAGAAATTGCATTGTGCGTGACTTGTTTCTCACTTTTTATTATCATTATTATTATAATTTACTATTATTACTGTATTTTACTTTATTTTCAATTATTTAACCCTTCTTATCTCAACATACAAATTTTACTTTGATTCTCCTCCCCACTGCAACGGGATGGGAAAAGAGAGAGAAGGAGCCAAGCAAGTGGCTGCATGGCATTTAATTTCCAGCTGGGCTTAAANGAAACTGGGAGGGAGCAGAGCTGGGACAGATGACTGGAACTGACCAAAGGGATATTCTGCACCATAGAATGTAATGCCCATTATATAAACTGGGGAGAGCTATCCAAAAGGTGAACAGATGTGTTCAGAAAGAGGAGTCTGGTATTGGTCAGTGGGTGGTGAGAAATTGCATTGTGCGTGACTTGTTTCTCACTTTTTATTATCATTATTATTATAATTTACTATTATTACTGTATTTTACTTTATTTTCAATTATTTAACCCTTCTTATCTCAACATACAAATTTTACTTTGATTCTCCTCCCCACTGCAACGGGATGGGAAAAGAGAGAGAAGGAGCCAAGCAAGTGGCTGCATGGCATTTAATTTCCAGCTGGGCTTAAACCATGACAAGAATTAAAAAAAAAAAAAAAATCAGCAGAATGTTAGTAGGTTTTAAATAATAGATATTTTGCCTTTTTCCACATAGCAAGCAGTTTGCCTTGTTATACTCCCATCCTGGAATGGACCATGGAGCTCAATGAGATTTTAAAAGGTAAAAGAATCCCTTTATAGAAAATTCCTTAATGATAGAAAAAATCACTTCACAAATTTTTGCTTAGATTCCAAATTAATCATTTTGCTCCTTCTCTGAATTTGTCCATGATTAAAGTTCCTGTAATGTGCTATTTTGTTCAGCTAAAACAACAGCCTATATCAGAAATAATCTTTTTATGCAGAAAAAGACTATGATTTCATCACTCAATTGTCAACTGGATAAATTAAAATTAAATCAGTTGCAATTTTTATGGATCCTGTTACTGAGTTTAAAGTTTGAGGGTTTTGTCATTTTTCATATAATTTGTATAATTCTTGTAGTTTTTCTTTGATCTTCTACCAAATTATTGTAGTCCTCTTTTAAAAGTGTGGCCTGTATACAGAACATGTATTAGGCTTGATTGCATATTCAATGACATTTAATAAGCTGTTTAGCTGCAAGTCTGAACCTTGCTCATAAACGTCAAGGCAGTATTCAGTTTTTTCCCCAAATGTGCAACAGTTTACCAATGCATTCTAATGGCCTGTAAAAGCTGACAACATGCATGGAAGTATGTACTGAGGCTTATCAACCTTAACAGAAAAGAACTCCAATGTTTCACAGGTTTTGATGCATTTCAGAGATCTATAATAAAATTATAAAGAAACATGAGGATCTCCCTCATCTCAGGATAAGGACTGGATGCAAATTTTGAAGCAAAAAAAGTTACACCATCAGGAATTCAATGGAGATTCCCTCATCACACATACTAGGATTGCTGCAAAAAATGTCAGGGTTTCTTGTCACAGGAATAAAAAATGCCAAAACACAACAAATGCTGGATGTGTTCCCTTTCCCAGGATAACTAAATCTAAGATGTGCTAAAAGATATTTCATTTTCCAAACAAGCTTATGTTAGATAAAATCCTGTCATCTCTATCAGAAGGAAGACTACATTTATTCAACACTAAAATCAAGGAAATCCAAAACTTCTTTCCAAGCTTTAGGTGATTGTACTGCAATACACATAATTTAAATATATTAAAAAAATTTACACATTTCAGTTTAAAACATATTTCTAGAGTATTTCTAGTCTGCCTAAAAAATTACACCTAGGATTATCCTGTGCACTTAAAAAATCTGATATAGAAAGATGGTTTTATGCTCTATATTCTTCATAGCCAAGCTATATAGGGAACAATATCTTATATTTATGCAGTGTGTGTACACAAAGCTTACAGAGCAACAGCAATTCATACTCATCCTAAGTATTAACTTCAGTATTGTCAAGTTGGTAAAATAGCATCCATACTTTACAGTGACCACGACAGTGACAGCAACAGTAACATTTCCTCATATCCTCAAATATCAAGGCTCTGTGCTTTTCAGGGTGAGCAGAGAAAAACTTTGCATGGATCAGCATGATAGCAGCAATCAAGCTTATGGAAGTTTATGCAGAAGTTTCTCAGTTGATCATGGGAAACTGTCAGGTATGACAGGAAATGAATGCAGAACAGATGATGAAAATGGTTCTAGCAGATGTTTGATACCAGAATTATTTTATTGTTTCTTAAAGACAATACAGAGTGTTGATGTCAACCTGTTGCTACAGAAGGAAGGTAAATATAATGCAACCATTTATACAGGTTACATTTGTTAGAAAAAGAAACTATTCAGAAGAGTTATCCATAGCATAAACAATACACCTTATTAGAAATACTCTTTGGGATATTGCCAACTGTTTATCAGCTTTTTCTTTTTAATTAAGAAAGCTACTGAAGTTTTGGTTAAACAGATAGGCCTCAAAACATGTTTGGGTTTTATTAAACCCTTTACTGACAGTTCTGGAGTATTGGGCTGCCCAATAAAATACAGGCACAGAGTGACTGGTGTAAGACCAGCTCAGCATCACAAAGATACTTCGGAAACTTGAGCACCTCACATAAGAAGAGGCTGAGAGATTTAAAATAATATTTTCTTCATGTAAGTAGAGGTTGGCATACCACAAAAACCTGTCAAAATCACTTTTGTAAAGGCAGAACTTCAAATTAAAGTTACTTTCAGCTTTGATAGAAACTCCCTTTATGAACAATTCTACAAGCCGATTAAAAAAATGATACATATATCACTGTAAGATTCTAGTAATAAATGAGGATGGTACAATTACATGAAAGATAAATTTGTGATATGACAAGAGAAAAATACTTTTCTTAAAATATTCTGGAAGTTATCAAAGTGCCACTATTTTTGATGTAGCAGTCTTTACTTCCATTGAGAAGCAATGACTCCTTGCAGCTGCTGAAACCTCCAGGAAAATAGTTTACTAGTACTAAATCCCAATACTGCATTTACCTTAGCAATTGGTAAAACATTTGAAACTATTGTTTTAAGGATTTCCAATGTTAGCTAAATTAGCCAAAATATTTTCATCATTTTTTCAGCTGGAGATGAAATGAAATTTTGTGATTTTAATTTTGTAGTTATGCATTAATTTTTTAGAAAATGAGCAATAACCTTTGTGAAAATCTTGAGACATTAAGGGGCAAAATGAACTCCTTCTTTTCTCAATGTTTCATGAAAAAGTATAAATTATCAACCTTAAGACAGTTTCTGCCTGACTAAACTGATCTCCTTTTATGTCAAGGTCATCCTCTTAGAAGATGAGAGCAAGGCTGTGCCAGTAGTCTATCTAGACTTTAGTAAAGCCTTTGACACTGCTTCCCAAAGAATTCTCCTGCAGAAACTGTCAGCTCATGACTTGGACAGATGCACAGTTTGTTGGGCAAAAAAACTGGCTGGAAGGCCAGGCCCAGAGAGTGGTGGTGAATGGAGTCATATCCAGCTGGCAGCTGGTCACTAGCAGGGTTCCCCAAGGCTTAGTGTTGGGGCCAGCCTTTTTTTATGTCTTTATCCATGATCTGGACAAGGGCATCGAGTGCACCCTCAGTCAGCTTGCAGATGACACCAAGTTGGGCAGCAGTGTTGATCTCCTGGAGGGTAGGGAGGTTTGGTAGAAGGATCTGGACAGGCTGAATTGATGGGCTGAGGCCAACTGTACGAGGTTCGACAAGACCAAGTGCACATGGTTGACAATAACCACACACAGCGCTATAGGCTGGGGGAAGAGTAGCTGGAAAACTGCCCAGTGGAAAAGGACCTGGGGGTTCTGGTCAACAGCCAGCTGAACATGACCCAGCAGAGTGCCCAGGTGGCCAAGAAGGCCAATGGCATCCTGGCCTGTATCAGGGATAGAGTGGCCAGCAGGATCAGACATGCAATCCCCCTGTACTCAGAACTGGTGAGGCAGCACTACCAAATCCTGTGTTCAGTTTTGGGCCTCTCACTACAAGACATTTTGTTGTTCAGGTATGTCCAGAGAAGAGCAACAAAGCTGATTAAGGGTCTAGAGAGTAAGTCCCATGAGGAGCAGCTGAGGGAGCTGGAAATGTTTAGCCTGGAGAAAAGGAGGTTCAGCAGGGACCTTATCACCCTCTACAACTACCTGAAAGGAGGACATGTTGTGGTGGGGACCAGCCTCTTCTCATATATAATGAGTGACAGGATAAGAGGAAATGGCCACAAGTTGTGAAAGGTGAGAATTAGATTAGATATTAGGAAAAATTTCTTCCCTGAAAGGATTGTCAAGCACTGGAACAGGCTTCTTAGGGAAGTGGTGGAATCACCATCTCTGGAATTGTTCAAAAAGTGTGTGGATGTTTCACTGAGGACATGGTTTAGTGGTGAACACAGCGGTGCTGAGCTAACAGTTGGACTCCACGATCTTAGAGGCCTTTTCCAACAAATATACTTTTAATAAAGACAGAGCTTATTTATCATATATAAGCACAATGTGGGTAACATCAGCAAATAAATGGTAAAGGAAGTAAAAGAGTCTTTAAAGGGAAATATTTTCTTTTGTGTCATATGTAAACTCAATTTTGATAGCCTTACTTCTGTTGAGAAGGAACATCTTAATTCTAGACTAAACTAGTTGAGGCCAATAGAGGCTATGCCAAAATGGTGCATCACCATACTACAATATGGATATTCACTGTTCCTTCACACACGCATTCTTTGCAAGAGAATGTGTAAGGAATCTGAACCAGACAAACTGGGTTACAGTCTGGTGAGGACCATGGTTTTGAAAAGCAGGAAGAAAGCAGAGGCAAAGGCCCTGCAGCAATAAGAAACTCACATGGAGCTGTTTTAACAGAGGAGACTGCTCAATGGAGAAGACACTATACTACTCATTCAGTGCAAATGATAGGAGCAATTCAAAGTCTTAGATGATTTAGCCATGTGCTAAGTAAGGAAGCTTGGACAGGAAGGTGGAAATGCATATATGAACTTGATCTCCAGTCACATTTGTGAATATCTGCCAAAGATTCTCAAGCAATTCAACAGACCGGGGCAGCAGCAACCTTTTCCAGATCTTACTTCAAAACACATTTTTATATGCTGTCTTGGCTGTCATATATTTGTGGCTGATGACTCAAATTTTCTTTGCCCTTGTGTGCCTAAAGTCTGACACCCTTTTAAGAATTCAAGGTGCATTGGCAAACAAATCCCCCACACTTACATGTATATCCACTTCACACAAGAATCACAAACAGATGAACTCCACTTACAATTGCCAAACAAATGTAGCTATTAAACTCAGAATGGACAAATTTTCGCTTGGTCACGTCAACTAATAGAATGTTTCTGATTAGGTGGGCTTCAGAAGGCGTTTCCTCACCAGACCCTTCAATTTTCAGTTTGGAGATTCTCAGCTTATTGTAAATCCAATTCTAAAGATTAAATTCTGCTATTTTCTACAGCGATCTCTGAGAAAGTCTGGAACCATGCATTTGTCAAAGGCACACCTGAGCATGAAGTCCCACGAAAGCTCAGTAAGAATCATTTACTCAAGTACTGACCCAGTAAACAGAGCCCAATGTATTCAGCTGAACCATTTTGAACATTTTCTGTCAGACAGAAAATTATTTATTTCAAATGGATGTCTTAAAGGACTGGCAGCTGAAAAAAGGCCTCAGTTCTTAATACAGTACACTAAAATCTCAAATGTAAGTAAGTCTACATAGATATGCCATAGATAAGCTATACTGTCAACTACAAAAAAAATTCAATAAACAGGAATAATATTTAGAACCTATCATTTATTTTAATTTTAAATGTTCGCTCTCTTTGTTGATGTAAAAATATCAAAGCAAATATCATAACTAGACATATGTGAACAAACTTCTCTCTTAGCAACTCGGGTGTTAAGTGTATTAAAGTAATGAAAGAACCCAATCAGCATCAAAAGAAGGAGAATTTGGCTCAGTAAACATCAAAATTATACTGTATTTAAAAAAATGTGATTTATTTGTATGGCTATATAAAGGATAAATAAATTCTGATATTATTTTAAACACAGATACAGACTTTTCCAAATCCCAGTGGTTTTCACCAGGAAGATCCACAGAAACCGATTTAGTGCTGGCAATAACACAGTGACTCTTCAGGTAGCTTAGGACAATTGGGAAACATATTTATCTGACATGAGCTAGAAAAATGTGGCATCCAAAATAATCCTCAAGATTTTCAGTGTGTAAGGAATGCTGAATTAAAAGTCAAACCATGACAGTCTCTACAAGTATATTTTTATGAACATTTAGGATAATGATAGTTCATGAAGGCTTATGAAAACTATAAAAGATATAGCCATGCTACATGCATCTTAATCTATAGCCATGCATTACCAATATAGTCCATGGGAGACTGCATTATATCTAAATTTCAAGCAAAAAGCAAAATAACAAAAAAAATGCTTTCAATAAACATTGAAATCTTAATTACTATTTTAAAATGTGGATTTTTAAACTTAATTTAAACTTTAAATAATGCTTGGTGCATTATGCAGTAAGCAATTAAACAATTTGAATGAATGAACCGTTGGTTCACTTATGAAGAATGATACATAAAAGAAATACAAATGAATGAATTAATAGTAGAATCTTTTAGTTCACCACAATTTAGGACCATGGAATAATCAGGAAAACTGTTTTTTTCACAATGCACTCGCCAATCCAGTATTCTCAATATTCCAAAATGTTGCAAAGAAACAGAAACAAACAAGGAAAAAAGAAGAAGAAAGCAGGACCATGCTCTTCACCCACGCACCTGGAGGAACAACTCCAATACCATCATCAACATCATAATCTGAGATGTCACTATCACTGATTGGCCGAGATCCTGCACAACAGTAAGGTAAACAAACACCTGAACATCTGGTCTTGTTATAAAGTATAAGAATATGTTCACTGAACATACGACTGAAACTAAAAGATGATTTTAAGTCAAAACAAT
Organism: Calyptomena viridis; assembly: GCA_013390005.1. Lineage (NCBI taxonomy): Eukaryota > Metazoa > Chordata > Aves > Passeriformes > Eurylaimidae > Calyptomena > Calyptomena viridis. Next base: position 6,574 of record WEIV01007660.1, on the reverse strand, counting down.
AGAGAAGGAGAACTAAACTACACTGACTAATTGACATTTCACGAGACAGCTGTGCCAATTTAACATCTTACAGCTGCTGCAGTCTCCTCTCCCCTTCTCTATCTCTCAAGTCCTCAGTAATCCTCTACTAGAATAGTAAGCCTCCACAAAGTGAAAGTTAAATAAAGGAAAAAAACCTCTTTTGTGCTATTTCATTGAATAAGCTGAATCACCTGGCTGAACAAGAAGGGAGATGAGGCAGCATATGATGAGAGGGAAAGAGGAAACAGAACTGCCAGCTTTTAGAAAAGCTCAAATATATCATGAAAACTAACCTTTAATTTGCTCTGTCTATAAATATCCTCTACTTGGACATGTATGCAGCAATTACAGTACTTGTACATATGACAGTACTATGACATATTTATAATTCATTCCTGAGTGTGCACTGATTTCCTACACATTGGCTGGAGTGACTGACTTCCATGTTTTAGAAAAATCAGAAAAATAGCTTGGAAATGTATTTTAAAATAATTCCCTACATTCTTTATATCTCTAAATAAATCTTGAGTATTGTAGAGAAGCTACAATACTCAAATATCTCACTACATTGCTTCTTTTAACATGCCTCATACAAATCTGAAATCATGAAAACAACTGTACTTCCCAAACACATGCATACAATTTCTCTTTGCTGCAAAAGTACATTCTCATCTGACTGTATAATGAGTATATTGGATACTGAGACTAACTTTACGATGAAAAGTGTTTTTAGGCATCATAAGTCTTTAAGGATTCCCTTTTTTAAAATACAATGCTTATTATTATTAATAAAAGTATCCATTTATTATTAACTTTGTATTTCTATTTAAAAGAAATTTATGCAAACAAATCTTTGAACAATTTTCTTCTGCTATTGAAAATCAAATCAATTCCAGCAGTTTTCACCTACTTGAAAGCTATACATCACAGCTATAAGGCTGGTATGTCATAGTGTTGTAATTTACATCTCCTTTCTGCCATGCATTTTCATTATGTTTCAAGATGATTAAATAGTATTTTTATCTTGTATAAGGAATTTAAATACCCTTTTACCATATCCAAAATTTAAAATCTAAAGGAGTTTAAGGGAAATTGGACCTACTTTGTAATTTTTTGCTAGTGCTTTCTCCACCATGAACATGTCTTCTTGGCATGAAAGGTGATGGCTGAGGCAGAGGTAGTGAAGATTCATCATGTGTCTGTAGCTTATACCAATGTGGTTCATCATCTAAAAGTGCTGTCTCCAGCTCTATAAGAATCTGGTATAAAAATCATCAGGTTTTAATTTTACTTTCAAGGCACACACAGAAACACATATATAAAATATAAATGCGTACGTATTCAAAGACAAATGAACCCAAAAGAAATGTGATTGTATGTATCACCTCTCCAAGAAATTCACTCTCCTCTTCTTGTACTCTTGGCTGATCCCATACAGTTATTTCAAGCATTCGTTCTCTAAAATCTCTACGATGTACATGTGAGTAGAGAAAAGTTTGGTTCCATTTCGGCTCTAGACTTTTCTTTACTGTTTTGGTCCTTCTTTTACTCTTATCACTGAAACATAAATAGTTGTAAATTGTTTGTAGAGATAAATCACAAAATGGCATCTACTCATCAGCACTTAACTGTTTTCATTCTTTCTGATCTGATAATGCCTAAATGTAAAAAGCATTTGCTGTACAGTGGATCACATTCATATAAAAGTCCACAAAGTCAATTTGAAACTGACTTGCATGATTGAAGCACATTTTTTTGTTATAAATTATCTAGCTATAACAAATTGTAAAAAAAATTCTTTACTTCATAAGCATTCATTAACAGTGGATTCAACACATGGTAAATTACAACATAATTGTCTAAACTGAAATACTACTACCTTCTGTCTGGAAGAAAATACATTTTTACATAGGGATTTCTGGGACGTCCATCTACTCTTGGTGGCAAATCTGTTGCTTGCAGAACATTTACTATTAACTGGTGTCCCACTTTGTCATACCAGAGTTTAACCTACAAGAATCAAGATAATGTTAGTGAAAATAGAGAAAACAACAGGAATTTTCAGAATCCATCACAATACCCACAATTTAAACATANAGCTCTTTAAATCCTCCCATAAAGAGGATAAAGTGATGCTATCCATAAGGAGAATAATGTGATACTATGCATATTATATGCAGATTACTGGGCAGGTACAGAAAAGTCATCATTTTCAATGCAGTGACTACAAGATGACAAGTCACATGGCACTTTTATGGGCTCCTCTCAATGTACATTCCTGTGCTTTTCGATGTATTAAGACAATTCCTTACCTCTTCTGTGCTTACAATAACAGCTTGTGAGTGCATACAGA
>WEIV01007656.1:6379-29868 GCA_013390005.1 Calyptomena viridis | reverse complement strand
TCCTAAAAGTCTTATTAATTTTGTCACATCTACTTAGGAAAGGGCTATCGTAATACAAAACATCCCTATTCCAAATCCCGAAGCATTCCACATTCCTGAGTCTGAACAAATTGGGGTTTTTTTCAGTCTGAATTTTTTAGTGTAAGAAAAGGTAAAAAAGGTTTGTAAGAAAATTAATACTTAGATACTTTCTTAGAAACTGTATTTTCCGTATGAAAATAAAATCAGAATGAATTCTTAAGTAGTAATATCAGCAAAGCTATCAAAGTGTATGTATATGGCAAACTGCAGTGCTCTGAAGAGATATGGAGCATCTTCCTGCAGCAGTCTGGTAGGAATAATCATTTACTGCCCACTGAATCTGCCAAATGAAGTATTTGTGAGATTAGTGCAAACCTTTTCCCCATGAATTACTTTTTCAAATGTTAATGTATACATGCAGCATTTGTCCAAAGCTTTGTAGCACTAAATACAAGGACTACTATGACTCATTTATATTGAAAATCCAAAGAATAACTGCTGTTTGCATAAAAATCAATTAGTATCATAAACCACTTTACATCTAAGAGTAGATTGCTACAATACCCTTGGTGCTGTTATGTTATGATTAGTACTCATTTGTGAAACAGAAATAGTTTGCTTCAAAGACCATAGGAGTCTTTTCCTGGGTTTGATTAACATACAGCACCTGTTGCAATTATTCCACATGTGGCACTAAAATCCACTTAAAATACACATTTTTATAGAGTCGGAAATTCTTCTTGTCTATCATAAGTGGAAAATAAACTTATCATCTTAGAGCTTATGTTGTTTAAAGAGAAAAAAAAATTATTTTGTTTAACAGAAGCATAAATTTGCTATTCAAAGTTACTTACTGGAGCAGTTATATGACTCTGAATTATATTTTTACATTTCCCAGTCCAAGTAAAACCTGATACAAAGAATCAAGTCAGGATAATTACTGAAAATTCTTCTATTTCTTCTGGGGAAGGCAGGATTTCAATCCTGAATGTAAGAAGGTCAGTTGCATTGCTAGACTTTAACTGTGTGACGTATTGGGGTTTTTTTGTATGTTGGTTTGGTTTTTTTGTGTTTGGGATTTTTTTTGTTTGTTTGTTTTATTTTTGTTTGGGTTTTTTTGTTGTTTTGTTTTGTGGGGTTTGGTTTTGTTTTTCTGTTGTGAGTTGGTTGGGTTTTTTCTGGAAATTTGCCTTTGGAGAGAGTACCTTGATGATCTAGAAGACAGGAAAAGCTTTGGTATCTAGAAAGGTTTATATATCCATCATTAGAATACTATATGGAATTGCTTCTGCTAGTTTGTTTATTTAGAGCATTTTCTCAAAAGAACTGTATATTTCACTTAAGAAATGTTTGAAGCAGAGTTTGAAGTAAACACATCAGTACATGTGAATCTGCACAGAAAGCTTTTTTCACTACTGGAACTCAAAAACTCAGAAACACTTTGTGTAAAAAGGAGTTCCAATCACATTTGAAAGCTGAATGTGAAATACATTGGGTGCCACGTTTATGCTTTTTATCTCTTGTTGTACTTTTAGCAGTCCATTACTTTTTGCTAAATGATAGTGCTGGTAAGTAAGCAAAAAATACATGTCATCAACTTTCATTCTGTCTGCTAAATGCTAGCAAAAAAATAACAGCTGCAATAGTTCCATGAAGTGTAAAACCATAACTTCAGTGTGATATAAAATGAAACCTAGCTTCCAATTGTTGAAAGATGTGTCACTGTGACTCAGGGTTTTTTTCTGGATGAATGAAACATATTTACTTTGACACTAAACTAAAGGATTTTATTTTGTGTTTTATGACAAACATTAAGAATATATTCTGGAACCATTTTCCTTTCTAGATTTTAAATGAACTGGATATCCATTCTCTACTGAGCTTTTATGGAAAACAATATACACAATAACAATTTTAATAGATGGAAGACAATGATTTTCCTTTGCAGAAATAATGATCTTCTCTGCTTTGTTCACCTTTCTGTGTCTTTCTGTACTGTATTAACTGTAAGGAAAGAAAATGAATTTTGTCCAATAGTTCAATTAATTGTGGGGATTTTTTCGGTAACCTGATCCCAATATTTTAATTGAAAAAATACACTTTATTATTTCACAACAGTGCAATAATATGCAATCTTTTCTTAATTTCAATTCACTAGAAGTAATAAAATGTCTTAAGCTTCTAAAGATGAAGTCTTACAGCCTCCAGATTCCTCTGGGGTCATTTGCCAAATTATATTCCTTCTTTTAGCAGGAAGCTCCCTCCATTCAAGACAGGAAATGTAGGGAAAATGATCAGTGTTTTCCAAATGGAAATGAATAAGAAGAATCTGTTACTGTCATAGACCCGAAGGTCCAAACATGTTTTAAATATCATACATTTAGGAAAAAAAAGCTATCCTTTGTTGGATAGATACTGATGAAATATCTATTTTTCCAATTATCATATATGATTAATATTTATAATCTGAATTTAGAAGAACTCTCAGACTGTTTATTTCTCTGAATAAAGATTATTGAAGGTTCTATACTTCTGGTGCAAAGTATTTTTCTTTTTTATATTTTAGCTGGTTTGATTCTTCTGGCAGTATGTGGATATCAGTAGGTGATAAAGTAATACAAGTTAAATAACAATACCAACATTTTTTTTACATTTTTATTGAAATATGAAAATAATTTTGTTTTCTCCTCTAAATAATGGTAGAATTGTAATTTCAATTTTAAAACGTGTTCTGTAGTTGTTGAGTTTCTCCTTTTTTTTCTTAGTTGAATGCTTGTTTCTTCATTTTTTTTTCTATTTAGAAAATAAAATTAAGTATTTAATTTTATCAGAGAAACAGTTTTACACATTTTAGTTTATCAAACTGAAGGGAAATCTTTTATTTCCACACAGCTTTTTTGTTTACCCAGACTACTGAACAAGCTGCAGAAATTGTCATTCTGTCTGTACTTGTTGCTAATGTTTTTGTCTGGTTATTGAGCTTTGTGATAGATTACTTGCTCCAGCTACATCAGACAATTTGACATGATCTATTTTATAAAAATAAAGCAGTTGTAAGGGGACACAGGATATTACAGCCCCCCAAAATAATGCAATTGTGTCATCATATTTTGCTGAATTGCTCAAAAAGGAGCTTTTAATTTTAAAATAATTAATTTTGACAGTACCAATGTTCAACTCTAATGTTTTGCTAATACTTCCACTGGCAAAACATTATTTATTTGTTTATTTGGTTGTTTGTTTGACCCTATAAAGGAAACATTTCAAAGTTATGGCATTTGGATATTCAAATCTGAAAAGTTTTGTTATCTACAATTTATCAAAGCAAAACTTCGGGGAACATGGAAGTACAAAACTGGCTTCACACTAAAAAAAGCATCAGCATATTTTGTCAACTGTATCATTGATCTCCTAAAGCTTTTGGATGAAAGTAATCTCACATATTTTAATCTATATATTCATTTCTAATATTACCTATCTGACATGTTCATCACTATCAAGACTCTTATCCAGAAAAGTAAGTAAATGATTAATGTAGGCTCATGGGAAATATTGCACTTAATAGGAATCTTATTGAACACTTAACTGAAAAATATGTTCTCTTAACTGAGAAATATAATTTTTTTGCGTATTTGTAGCAGAAAGAAGTATAAAACAATCAAACTAGGGTAATTTTAAATAAAAGCATAGATAATATTCTCCTGTGCCTTACACATCTATTTGCATTTTTACAGAGAGCCTGTGACAGAATAGCCACACTTTGCATTTCATTCAGACTGAATTTGCAAGTGATTACAAATATGTGAGTTGGGAGAGAATCTGATCCACTATTGGATCAGGTAAATATAGGTCTGAAACATTCTATGCTTATAATCTTCTTAAAAAATAGTATAGAATGTATCCCCTATAGGCCTATTCAGAAATCAAAACACATCTCTTGGGTTACAAATACAATTTATACAAACTGCTATATTGGGTAATACTACTAAATTGAAAGAAATAACATATTTTCTCTAAGTTCGTTATCCAAAATTTTTCAGGGATGCCCTGCAAAGAACCAAAATGCTTAATTTTATTACTAAGTCTTTAAATTGTTGTCGAATACAGAGCAACAGTTAACTGTTTGTCTCTGACCTTGGCACAAGCCAGGAATTAAAGTGCATATTTATCATAACATGTACAAAATATGCATTGAAGTTTGAAAGCTGGTAGAAGAAAAGGTTTCTGCCCAAAACCCAATGATAGATATATCAGCACATGGAAAAGATCCCAAGGTTGAGGCATCAAATGTAACTTACATAATTTGGGAGGAAAGATGTTTAATGTGACCACAGCACAGCCAGCGTAAAGTAATACTTGAATCATTTGTTGTTTACACAGGAGTGGTAACATTCACTGAGTATACTTTGCTGAAAAACATTTATTTCTCTCTGTGGTGGCCTGAAATGAATAAATTTGATACAAATCACTCTGTGTTCCTGGAAATAATACCTTACAGATCTCCAAGACAACAGGAGAGCACAGAGCTGATTTTTCTATAAGTTGTGTAATGCTCGTCTTGACTGTATGGAAACATATTTTCAGTTAGCCAAGCAGCCCATTCCCTGTAATCCTGGGTTTAGAAAGAGACAAGAAATAAAGCAAGTTTAAGAAGTAGAAAACTGTTTTATTAAGTATAAGATCAATATTTTGTGAAAAATTAAGAGAAAAGCAGTCAACAATTTGACTTTCACTTCTCCGACTTAGATACTTCTGTCTTTTGTTTTTCACTCCTCTGTTGCTACATTTTATTTTAGGCCTTTGTAATCCATGTGAAAGGAGGCAAATTATGTCACTAGCTGTCTTCTAAAGAAACTAGGTAAAAAATTATTAGTCTGCTGCCAAGAAAGGACTTTGTTACCAATAACAACTTACTGAAAGCCTAACTATCAGGCTTTATAATGGAAGCCTACAGAGTATTTAAATTACAATATTAGAACATTTCAGTCACTGTGAAGAGGAGGAATACATTTATGCGTAACACCAGAAATTCAATTCCTTATCATGTAGAGAACCTTGTAATGAGCTTATTATTTCTCTGCTTATTTACAGAATACGGAATTTTAAAATTAAACTGAACAATGTTTTCAAAACCAGAAACTGCATCTCAAAAGTCTTTTGGTAGTTGGGATGGACAAACATATTTTAAAAATTCCACTAGGTATCTAATGCCCAATATACACAGGGAAAAATTTAGTTTAGGAGGCTACTTCTAAGAATTTCTAACTCCTTCACTGTACAATTTTGAGGGTAGGTATGAGCCTTGGGAGTTACAAACTCTTGGGAGTTAGAAAAAAAGTGTTTTATCTTTCACTGATGTAGAAATTCAATGAAGTTTGGCTTCAGAATTCATGATTTGGAGGGAAAACAATACTGAATGCTGGTGTTCTTTAAGGATTCCTCCTCCTATTCCCATTACCTTTAGTATTCTGTTACTCCCATTCCCGTCTTCTGGTCCCTTAATATATGTAGCTTCTTTGGTTCTTCCCTTTGGGTGCCTTCAATTCTGCATAATTAGCCCCATGAAATTCCAATAGCTCTACATCCTTCTTATGTCTGCCCAGTAAGAAAATCAGCAAACACACTCAATAGTACAAAGCTCCATATATACTGATTTAGAAGAGCTAGATAGCAAGAACAATACCACTAACTAGACTCTCTCCATTTCTGTTTTTTGCCCAGCAGATCTGATAAGATTTGTATTCTCAACAAGTCATTGCACTTTACAAAATGTCTAGCAAAATGAGACACTTCCTCTCTGAAAAAAATCAATGGCCACTGACAGGTTGGTGTAAAAGGTGTTAGACAGATGATACAACTGTATAACCTCCGTTTTCTTTGGAAACAAGGCAAGAATAGAAAAGCCATCTTCTCATATTGTTGATTGAGAACCTGTAGTTTCATTGCACAAGACTTCCAGAACTGAGAGAGAACAGAAAGTCATGCAGAGGTAATGACAGATTCCTAGAGGGATGTCTGTATCTAAATTGTATTATCTAGCCTGTGAGTTTGATAAATACTGGCAGGTGTTTGAAGAACATGAGATGCAGGAACACTGACTGTGTGTACCCCCTTTTTAGTCATCAGATGGTTCATTTGGCCCTTGGTTGTCTTTTTTTCCATATAATTTCCTTCCCTCTTCCTCCATATTATTAATGCTTTGCAATAGCTCTTCTAATCCCTCAGTTTTGCATTACAATCTTTTTTTTTAATTTTTAATCTTTCTATCACCAGTTTAATATCCCAGGTTGCCTTTTCTTCAGTTCTTCTAATCAATCTTTCCATGCCAGCTCTTCCTCTAATTTCTTTTAACAGTCAATAGAGTCTATCTTCAGTGCCTTTTAGTCACAGGTATGTGCTTCAGGTCATTATTCAATTTGTGTTTCCACTTTCTACTTCATTTTTATGGTTAGTTTGCCTCAAATTGCTACTCTGCTCACTGGAACATATTTTTCTTGATTGTTTCCTTCACATCTTTAAGCAACCGTTTTCCTTACAACTCAGATCTTCTTTCCCATTCTGTAAAAAACTTCAAGATTTTTTAATGGGACAGGATTTTTTTTTTTTACCTTAAAAAATGTGCCGAACTTGTTACTGACTGTAGATCTTGTCAGAATAATCTGAAATACTTTACAAGTTAATGTAACCTCTTAACGTTTTCAGTAAAGAAAGAAATGTAACATATGTCATGCTGAGTGCTCACACAATATGGATCTAACCTTCAATAGAAAACCTAGACATCCTCCCCCAGCAACTTAATTCCCGTAGTCTGCTCTCTTCCTGACCTAACAGTGTGCCTCCCTTCCTGTTACATAGCAGTGGTCCCATGCCACTGGAAATATTTACAATAAGGCGAAATTATTATAGTAAAATTGACTAATTTATTGCCAACAGTGAAAGATATTGTAAAGGTCAATGAATGCCATTAACATTGAACTTATGCTTTCACTGGTCTCCAACTCAAGTCAATCTTTTAGAAATGAACTAAATTTCACACAGCAAATATTTATAAAGTGATGCAGTGCAAAGTTTCAGATACAACATTGATGCAGCATAGCAAAATGGATTTTATGTACTGGAAAATATACTCGATGTCATATAAAACATAAAATAAGACAATTTTACAATTTTTATAAGACCAACTGCCAGGAAAAGTTTTTATATGTTGCCATCCAAATAAAATATTTACATATGCAGCATAAGATTCGTAAGTATGCTAAGCTTATTCATTTAACTTTATCATAGGCTGCTAGACAGAGGAACGATACTGTGCTGATTACAGTCAGGCCATTTATTAAAGTGCCAGTGGTGTTCAATAACACCCTTCCAGTAAAATAATTTAACAGAAATCAAACATGTGAAATATTACCCTGCCCATGACTTCTTCCCCAGAGGTCTTGTACATGCAGCAGTGATGCTCCATTAACAATGAAATTTAATAATTATATGGGATTGTCAGGCAACCATAAGATTCCCAGAATGCATGAGAAACAATCTCTTCCTACAGGGATTATACATGGACAAGGAAGTGAATGGTTTAATTTGTGTCTCTGTGCATTCTGAGAATAACTTTAGTAAAATGTAACTCAAAGTGTTCCTTCAAAGAGGTTCTGTAATTTCTTTTCCTCTGATACTGAAGTGTATGAAACCAACAGTAAAAGATCCATTTCACCAGTAACAAAAAGTATTGAAAGAAAAATTATTTTGAAATCCAGTTATTGGAGATACTGAGGTGGTAAGATGTTTTGGTGCTAGTTTCTTGTTGCCCAGCCAAGTGCTCTGACCATTACCTTGTTAGCTAAAATTTCCTTCTGTGATCAATTTACAACATAAAAAATGCATGTCTGCATTTTCATTGGAGACAGATCAGGCATCTCAGAAACTCTAGCTTCTCACTGGGTCCCAGATGGGCTCAAGTGGGATAAAAGTGTCTAAATGTTCCGTCAGTATGGTATTGTGGACTATATTTTTGGACATAAATTTTAAATGTCATAGTTCTTTTTCAGATACAGCCCTTGAACTATTGTTATATGTGATTGAAATCAACCTGGCAATCAAACAGCTAAATAAATGGTGGTCCTAATCTAAAGTCACCAGACTGAATGATTAGGAAGATTTCCTGCAGATTTCTCTGGATAGAGCCTTCTGAAGGGTTCTGTTGCTTGTGCCAAATGCTTTTAGTTGTTCATTTCTCAATAAAAGCTGCCAGTAAACGTTTCTGTAGCTTTTCATATTTCTTTAAAGTTCAAATTATTTTGCATTGTACTTCATTACATTTCACTGCATTAATCACATGGCAAATTAAAATTCATAAACGATCTGCCTGGTTTCTTTCAAACAGTGACTAATACTATATTTATATATGCTAGATGTATTTGTTTAAATAATTCATGTACATAATATTCTCATATACGTGAGAATATTTAAAAGTATCTTTTACAGAATCAAGTCAGTGTTAGATTTTCACTGTCTTGCATAGTTCTGAAGCATTTGCTACCATTCTCCACTCTTTAAATTTGTTAATGACCTTCACAATGCTGTGGATTAAACTATTGTCCAAAGAATTTAGAGTGTATATATTAAATCTGTTCAGTAAGTTTTTGGTTACTTTCTTTTGCTTTTTTTATTCTCCATGTAGGTGTAAGCAATTATTTTCAAAAAGATTTAATGATTTTAGATGCATGCATTTATTTTGTACCAGATAGAGAGATTTTCACTTGGCCTGAATCCAGTTTGTTGGAGGTGATTTAACTTATGTCCAGGAACCAAAACAATCACAGTTAGGTTCAAATTCTGGAAAAATCTGAAATTATTCAGAAAGCTTCTTCAACTATTGCAAGTTTATTGTAGTGGTAATAGACATAAAAATTTGATCGGAAACTATGAGATTGAAAAGCGAATAACAAGATGCTTGTTGTTCAAGACCAGATTGGATGGGGGTCTGAGCAACCTGGTCCAGTTGAAGGTATCCCTGCCCATGGCAGGGAGGGTTGGAACTAGATGATCTTCAGGTTCCCCTTCCAACCCAAACCATTCAATGATTATATGATTCTATGATATTTCCAAAATTAAAATGACTGGAAAGTATTTTTTGTCCCTCTCCCTCTACTTGTTGATGTTTAGGAAGAATCTTTAATAAACTATATATTCTTGATATATTGTACAAGTTTGGCTAAGGTTTCCCTTCTGTGACTATCTAAGTAATTAGAGTATGCCTATGTAGAAAATACCATGCTGATTATAATAATTTTAGAGGTCAAAATAGTAATTATTTTTAAATGTCCAGGGACAGTACAGTCAGTCAACAGAAAAGCAATAGCAGCAGTGATACAGATGTGATACAGTGATACAGAAGAAGAAAACTAGTTAGTAAAAGTAGTGAAGTAGTCAGATGGAAAAATTTCTGATTCCAGAATTATCAGTTTATTGTCATATACATTTCAATGTCCTATAAAGGGCTTATTTTTGCTTTCAGGATGCTACATTAAGAATCCTTTATAATTGGTCTTGTATTTTTGTCAAGTAAAAAAAGAAAAAAAAGCAACAAAATTATCCTCGCTAGCTTAAAAATGTTTAAAAGCCTAAGAAGAGACTCCTATCTCTGTGCGCCCGGCGTGGGAGGGCCCATGGCCAGGCAAGTCAGGGCTGTGGGAACATTGGAGGGGGGCTTGCCCTGCTGCAGTCACTGGGGCAGGGCACTCATGTCAGTGGTGGCCCTGGAGGGGTCCAGAAGGGACTGTAGGGCTAAGTGGTGCCCTCAGGGCCCTGGTAGTAAGTAGGGAAAGAGAGAATGATGCTTGAAATCAGAGGGGGAGACAAAAACTGCAAAATAAATTAGTAATGATGAAAAGAAGAACAATACTTTAATGGGGGTTTCCAGAGTCCAGGAGCGAAGACAAGAGAGAGATCACCTGGCCCCTCTACATTTATAACCTTTGGGAGACTACCCCTCATGCTACCCAACCAAAGTTCATCTTGAACTGAAGTTTTCAAGATGCCCAACCAGAAATCTTCTTCTTCAACGCCACCTCCAGGTCCCCCCAGGTCCCCCTCCCAGAACCTCTCTAGCAGCTCTGTTGTGTCTTGCTACCCCCATTACCTACACAAAGAATGAAAACATTGCCAGGAAAGGCCTGGCAAAAACCTCTCTAAGTGAGCCCATACAGGCAGGCTAAAATCCTAGAAATATGATGAAAATCCCCAAGGCATCATGGTCATATGCACCAAAATTTACTGGTAATGCTCAACATCTCTCACCTACTCTGCAATTAAAGGCATTACTTGAAGCTACATGATGGCTTCTCATCTTTACATTTTTTCATGTTCTTTTATCATGTGTCTCTCACTACACTCTAGAGAGAGATACTGGATTTATTACTCCTAGTGAGAGCTGGATTTATTAATCCCATTACTTTCAATAGTGTTATAAACAATTTTTCTTTTATTCTGTTTGGGATTCCTGCTCATGGATGCCTTTCTAGAACTTACTCAAACTGGTTTTCAGTGAGCTTAAAAGTGTGAATTTACTCTTTTAGTCACTGATCTTAATACAGGAAGGGTGAGGTTTGTTATTTGTCATTATAATGCCTAAGAATGTGATGGTTGCCACTTATTTGCTCGTCGTGAATTCATCTCATTTCTTTGCTAGGTGTTTAAGAAGTTTTGCCTGAAAGAGACCCTAAAGTTTTACTAGCAAAACATATGTTCCTTTTGATTTCTCAGAGCTTACCAGTATATTAAAAGAGTGGATATCATCATCTAACTAGAGGTGGTAGCAAAAATACAGAGTCATAAATCAGATTAAATTGTATTTTGTGTTTCAATTTAAATTTGTTGAGGTAATCTCTGTTTATAGATTAACCTTCATTGAACAAACAGCTATGAATCATTGGCTCTGGCACTAAGTTTAATAGAGCTGGACTGGCACCAAAAACCGTGACCTACACTGCTTTTCAAAATAAACTTTAGTCTTCCAGTAGATCCTTGCTAGTGTTTCTCGAAGTTTCCACCAATGTCGGGATGAATTACTCAATATGTGATACTCTGAATCCTATATAAGCCTTAAAACTGGGTCAAAAGTAAGCTGGCTAAGGCACAGCTCTATGCTGAGCTGCAATAGCTGCAGTGCTAGCCGCAGTACAGCTAATCAGCTGAGATAGCACAGGTATCTCACATAGAAGTCAGCTGTGCAAGTCAGCTGTAAAATGAGTTGGCTTGCATCAGCAAAGTAATAACTGCTATAACCATACATCAAAAACAGTCAGTTAAGTTTCCATTTTCAGAGTTGTAAGAGTTCAAAATATTTCTATTGTCCCTCTGTTCAACTTTTAGTGGAATATAAGCATTGTGCAATCAGTTACTTCAAAGCAATGTACCTAACATTCCTGTGATAAGTTTAGGTAATCGACACAGGAGCTGGGGGAAGTGAGCACACACACACACACACACACGCATTCCCCTCCCTCTTCCCTGGTAGCTCAGTATTCTGATTGAGGCTAGGTTTAAGCTCTTCTGCTGGCTTTCTTTCCACCATAAATACTATTTGTCTAGTCATATTGAATGCATCTAATGTAGTGTGATTTTTAATAAAATATTCACACTTTGCTGCTCAAACATGTGATTCCTGCAGAACTCTGAACAGGTTGTCTACTGTCTTTAAGACTTTTCGAGCTGAGAGAAAATAAAATCTTACCTACCGGAGTTGCTGTGACACCAATTCAGACTTCCATCTCATAGCTTTATTATATCCTCTGTAATTTCTCAAGCACCGAAAGTTAGAATTCTGACTTCTAAACTGTTGGATAGATGATTTGATACCTTAAAGCTCATATTATGTTTATGTTTATGTCATACTGTGTTTAAAATATATAATCCAGTTTCAATAACTTTATTTTAAAAATCTGTTATTTATAAACCATTGAAGGATTGTTTCTCAGGAAATATTATTGTTAAATAATATCTTAGTATGCCAAATTCAAATAATGAACACATTATTTGTTTTCTTGTAACTTAATGATTCAATGATTGAAGTTTTTATATAGAACTTTATAAAGTTCATTGTATAGATTCTTACATGTTTAAGTGAAAGAATCATAGAATCCTTTAGGTTGGGAGAGACCCTTATGATCATTGAGTCCAATCATTAACCCAGCATTGCCAAGTCCACCAGTAAACCATGTTCCTACGTGCCATGTCTACATGTCTTCTAAACACCTATTCAAAAATGTCAAGAAGTAGGAACTAGGGAACCCCAGGCTGGTCAGCATCACCTTGATCCATTAGTTGAGGGAACAGCTAATTCTGGAAATAATTTCTGAGCACATGAAGGATAGGATAGATTAGTCAGCATGGCTGAAAGGGAAGTAATGCTTGATCAGCCTGATGACTTTCTATGATGAAACAACTGGTTTGGTAGATGAGGGGAGAGCAGTGGATATTGTCCAGTTTGACTTTTGTAAGGCTTTTGACTGTCTCCCAGAAAATCATGGAATCATAGAAACATAGATTCGTTTGGGTTGGAAGAGACCTTAAAAATTGTCTAGTTTCAACCCACCTGTCATGGGCAGGAACACCTTTTACTAGACTGGGTTGTTCAGATGCTCAAAGAGAAGTTGATGAAGTATGGACAGGATGAGCAGAGAGTGAGGACTGAAAACTGGCTGAAGGGCCAAGCTCAGAGGGTTGTGATCAATGGTATGAAGTCTA
The DNA here is from genome assembly GCA_013390005.1 of Calyptomena viridis. Taxonomy (NCBI): domain Eukaryota; kingdom Metazoa; phylum Chordata; class Aves; order Passeriformes; family Eurylaimidae; genus Calyptomena; species Calyptomena viridis. The sequence continues at coordinate 17,103 of WEIV01007656.1, read as the reverse complement.
GTTGGAGACATTAACTAGTGGTGTACCACTGGGGTCAATACAGTGTCCAATATTGTTCAACATCTTCACAAACAACCAAATGATCTGACACTGTGTACCTTCAGCAAGTTTGCAGATGATGCAAAACTGGGAGAAGTGGCTGAAACACCATGATGTTGTGCTGTCATCTAACAGGTTGATCTTGGCTGGACACCAAGTGCCCTCAAGGTCTCTCTATCCCCCCTCCCCCTTTCCCAGCCAGGCAGGGGGAGGAGAATAAGATGAAACAACTCGTGGGTTTGAGATAAGGCAGTTTACTATAAACAAAAGCAAAGCATGCGTGCACAAAAAGCAAAGCAGAAAATCTAGTCTCTACTTCCCATCCATGGCGATGTCCAGCCACGTCAGAGGTTGTGGAGTCTCTTTGGGGATATTCAAAAGCTGTCTGGGTATGGTCCTGGGCAACCTGCTCTATGTGGTCCTGCTTGAGCAGGAAGTTTGAACAAGGTGACCTCCAGAGGCCCATTCAAACCTCAAGTATTCTGTGATTCTGTGATTCTCTAAGCCAGATGTATGGCATTTCCAGTAGACTGTAAGAGGAGCTTTTTGTGGTACACTGAATCATGTTAATTTTTATAAACCATATTCAAGTTTGATGAACTGGAAATTTCCAGCCAGGTTTGTGATAAGGTAAGATTTGAGGAAGCCTTAACATCACTAATGCCATGAAAAGTGTTCCTTTGGCTATTCTAAATATACAGTGTTTACTGCTGAAATCTTGGAGGTTTACAAGCCATGGATACAGATACAAGATGCAGAGAGAAAGCAAGCAAGCTATAGGAAACCTGCTAGGAAACTCTAACACAAGCAAGGTTTTATCAGAAAAAAATTCTGGTATCCACTGATTTAAGAAAAAATGTTTCAGGATTTCATAAACTCCTTTAATTTCATCTAATGAAAACAGGGCATATTGCCAGCACTGTATGTCTTGCTGAGTGCCTTTCAAGAACTGGAAACCTTTCCTCAGTACTTTTTATTTTCAGAAATAACCTCCCAAACTTAGACATATGTTACTGCTACTAAAGTAATCACATCTTGTTCCACATGTCTTCTATAAATTTATAGAAAATTCTCAAATTTTTGAGTATAGCAAAACAACTACAAGTTTTCTTCTGTGTTGGAAAATGAGAGCACGGTAACATTCCCTGGACAACATGTAACCAATTGAAGAAACAGCTGGATAAAATGGAAAGCTATGGCTTCCTGTTGAATGGAAAGAATTTAAATCAGAATTTGTAAACTATAGTGAAGCATTGGACAAGCTCATAGGAACAAGAGAAAGCCAAATACAGGGCAAAAAATGTAATTTTTCTCATATTTCTGGAAGACAATATCCCAATTTTACAACTTTCCTGTAAGAAATTATTTCCTCCAATCCAAGATGACCCATATGCATATAGTTCAGTGATAGAGAAAGCCTGCCAAAAGCTACTTCAAATGAAAAAAATAGGGAATTTAATTCTTGCTACAACTTCAGATTGCAGAAACAGAATGTTAGCATCAGCCAAGAACAAAGGGACATAACATTGGAAGAAAACAATATCACATAGTTACTCAAAATTTTGATCCAGTCATCCTGTGCTGCAAAAAAGATTACAACAGTAATGAGAACCTTCCAAATACAAATAATTGTCACTGGTATGTTTTGTCCTACAAAATATACTGTACAATATATTATAACTGGCATTTTGAGGAAGATTCAAAATATAGCAAATAGTTTTAGCTATGATAAAAGAGGAAAATAATTAATACATTTCAAAGAATTAAGACATCCAAAGTAAAAACTGATTTTCATGTAATTTCTTACAAACTTTTTACTTCCTGTACTTTGGAATTTTTTTCTTGCTGCACATAGTCTGAATATCCAGTTTGAAACATTAACATAAACTCATGTCTAAGTCTATGAAATATCATGAGAATTAGCTAATTGCATAGGAATATGTAAGTCAGAAGGAAGCATCTCAGAGTAACAAATGTTATACCGCAGTAGAGCTAATTCTGGTTGGTAGCTTAGTCACTTCACAGTTCTGTTTGTTTAGAACTAATCAATAGTTTCTCCCATCTTTAGTTTGCGAGACTACTTTACAGATGTTGAAAACAGAACAAAGGCATACATGATATAGAATATCATGAATATGACATACACCTAGCAGATTAAACAAGATATAGCTTTGCTTTTTTAGCTCCAGTAGTGGTGAGAATTATCCATTCCTTACACAGGACATATTCTAATGAAAGAAACTGAATTGATTTAAAATAAGAAGCCCTCTCTCCAAAACAGGGTATATATTAGAAAAAGCTCTGTGATGTCTATGTAATAGAGAGCTGGTAGAGACAATAGGAGTCAAAGCAGAACAGGGACATGAAAAGCTGTGTATAAGTATTTATTTATTTATATTGAAAATTTTTATTGAGACAATTTTTGATGGTACAAGATATAGAAATCAGGTGGATGCCTAGAAACATCAAACTTTAGCTTGTTTGGAAAACAGATTTATTTCTGTTAATAGAAATTTACTATGAAACTATAAATGTTATATTTATGGTGAAAGAGCAGGTTCTCCTGACAATCAGCTGCAGTCATAGCTCTTTTAACTATATCTTTAATAATTTTTGATATTGTCTTAAATTTTTTTAATCAATGGACTAGTTTGACAAAATAATTTTTTCTTAATAAACATTTTCTTTCCTTTGAAATCTTGTTAACTTTTAGAAGGATAAATTGCAGCCAGTTTATTTTCTCTGGAGAATATTTTGTGAAAATACTGAGGTTTGAGTCTGTGTCTAGGACAGATGTTCTTATTTTTATGTAGAGATGATAAATTTAATATTGTATGATAGTTTCTGGGCAACTGAGAAAGACTATAACGATTTTAAATCAGCATTCTGAGTTATCTGAAGCAGGACTGTATTTACCTTACTTATTGGCACAAACTATGTTGTTTTCTTCTTTTGTCATATTATTTGACTTGTCAAAACAGGATATATCTATTTTCTTTATGACTGCCCCATAATGCAACCTTGCACAGGACACAGTAATTGAAATTCATTTCCTCCATTGATCAAGCTATACATCTGATTTATCATTTGTTGAAGTGAAGCTGTACTCCTGGATTAGGTAATTTAGGATCTCCATGTGAGACAAAGGAGTGGCTCAAAACATAAATGTCATATAAGCACTGACCTAGCAAAGTATTTTTACTGTGATAGACTTTAACCATATTAGTAACTTTAAGAATTCCATGAGAAAATTTGTGTATTTGAATATCAGGGCCACTTGGACCATGGCCATAAATCTAACTGGTTTTATAAACTTGTAAAATGCTATCCTGTTGTGTGCATACAGATACATATTTNTCTTCCACACATATTGTGTAACTGAAGGTAAGTGATTCATACTCTAGTGCAACCATCTTTTTTGTTCTAGAAAACTGCAATACAGGTTCATACAAGCAGTAATGTACTGTAGTTCATTCTATGCTGTCATTATGCTGTGATAACTTTATGAAACAAAAATCACGAAATGTGCTTTCTATATGTTGGGCTAAAAAACAAACACAGAGCAAACGAGAAGGATAGTTAATAAAGAAAAAGACATTTAATTTCACTGTAATGTTTATCCAATATCTGTTTCATGTTTGTTAGTGGTTTCTCCTTTTTAATAAATATTCACTTTCTAAACATTCTCAAAAAGAATCCACAGAGGTAGCTTGATACAAATCTAAAAAAACAAACCCAAAACATAGTAAGTGATTTAAGATTCAGATTTATAATAGTTAAAATTATTTTTTGCATCTTGCATTCATTCATGGGGTTACGAATCAAAAATGTTCCTGCCACAATAATGAATTTCATATAAATTGTCAAAATCCTATTCACACATTATTATTATTATAAACTTGATAAAATGGTTAAGAAGATTAATTAAAAAAATAAAAAAAGCTTATAACTCTGTAAAGCAGGAAGAATTTAATGTTTAGATATTTTCTAAAATGGCACTTTTTTTATTTTACCAATTATTTGAATTGAAGTACCAATTCTAACCTCAGTTAAATTCTGTATTTTGGTATTAAAAAAAAGACTTCCTAAACCTCCTAAAGAAATTAGCACCATCTTTATATTCTGCTGTAAATGCCATGTTGACTTTTGCCTACTCTTCTCAGTTCAGTGTTGTAATATTGAACATACTGTAGTAATCAAAATAGATACTGTGTTCAAACTTGCTTTCTGTAAATTATAAGCCTTATTTATCTGATCTTTTGGTGAGTTTAAATCTTATTAGAAACCCTTTAATTCTATTTGGCAATTTTGTATTAGCTTAAATAGGCAAAGTAAAACAGTAGTTCCTTAAGGAGTTGCATAAGTGGATGAAAGTGATTTGAGGTCTGGTGGCATGAGTTGTAACAATTTTTTTGTTACTGAGACAGCCGTGTCTCACTTGGCATGGAATGAAAAAGGGAAAAAGATTGCTTACAGTCTGTTTGTCATTGCAAATTGTCACATTTTGTATAGTGTATACTTCTTTGACCTCAAGCCCCTTTATTTGTTGCCATCAAGGGGCACACTACAATCACTTACCTACCAGTATTTGGAGGTTTTCAGACAACACTGCATTATAGGGGAACTGTGCCTAAAATATAAATGGATTTATTCCTCTATAATGTGATCATTACTACTTTGTGAGACGCATAGTTCTCTTGGGGTTCTTTAATGGAGTAGATTAGACTAGAATATTACATTTGGAAGAGATCTACGATGTTCGTCTCATTCAACTGCCTGACCACTTCAGGGCTGACCAGAATTTAAAACATGGCATTGTCCAGATGCCTCCGCTAGTTTCCTGTCTCCTTAACTTTGAGCTTTTGAAACACCAGCTCTGTATTTTAGACACTTCAAATAATTTAATGATTGGAATCTTCAAGCTCTTAAATGAGGATCTTGCTTTTTATCTTATCATTTTAATATAAAGCTAGATACCTGTATGAATAAATACATGTAATTAATGATGATTTATCCACTAAAGCTGAATAGGAAAAGATCTCATGTATTTCAGTGACAGCAATAATTAGCTTAGCTTTTTATTGTTCTTGGGTTTTGCACATGTTGGATTCAGCTGGAGTTTAAATCATGACAGATGTTTTGAAATAGACTGTAGGAGTTGTGAGCCATTGTCCTGGTTTGGGACAAATATATTCAGATGGATAAATATTCTCTGATAAAAAGGAGGCCGCAGCTTCCCCTCCCCCACGGTGGGAAGAGAGAACCTGGAAGATTCAGTCCTTTTGTTGGTACGATCTCCTTCTTCCTTTGCCACAGAGGGGAAAATTGGGGGGGGGCCCCCCCAGGCCAGGCCGATGAAAGGGTCTCCCAGTGAGGTTTCAATGTTCTAATGTCCCAAACAAGTCCAGAAGAGAGAAAGAGAAACCAAAGTCTCAGGAAAACACAGAAGTTCCACTCTTCCTCCCCTCTGGAACACACCTGCCAGAGGAGCCCTTTTCAAGCCTTATATCCTGCAGCTGAGGGAAGGAGTGTTAATGAGCCCAAAGGCTCTGCAGCTGGGACCTGGGTATTCCAGGGGTCTTGCTGGAAATTTCCTCCTCAGGCTGCTGTCTCAGCTCTCGGGCCTGGTTTAAAGACACAGAAAGGCCCAAGATTCTTTTTTCCTGGTATAGAGTTGGCGATATGGTGATATGGGATACATCATAAAGTCACCCCAAGACAGCCATATAATTGGAACTTTTACTTTTGCATTCTTAAGGTATTTCTCACTAGAATACATCTTCTAATTTTCAGAAATTATTTTCTTGATAGAGGAAAACTTGAATTCACTACGCTTATGAAATTACCATCCTGACCATTATGTCATTTATTCATGTAGAATGCTGCTATAGTATGGAAAACTGCATGGAAAAATTTATATTAATGTCCTTTGTCCTGATGATAGTTTGAAAGATCTAGAATTTATTAAAATGTTTAAAATCAGTGTGTGACCTATGAAATTTCATGTTTCATCTCTATAATTTGTTTAGGTTTCATAAATGCTTTGGTCATCTATAGGTCACATAATATAATTTATATTACTTATATAACATTTTAATTGCCCTTGGTAATTCCTGATCACAGTTTTTCAGATAAATGGATTAGGAATATTTTTAATGATGTCTGTATGAGTAAGATCAAATAAAAGTAAAATGAACTTTTTGTGGAAGCCATATAAATAATTTATTAACATTGGGGAAAATGTGCTTTAATTGTCATACTCTATTAAAAACATTGGCCAACATTTTTCTAAATGTGATTGATCCTTGAACTACTCTTCAGAATGGATATATTTGGGTGTTTTGTAGTGGACTTACTCAAGAGAGTGTGTAACCTAAGTTTGTTTCTTTGTGTTAATAACTGGTATTGCTTTTCTCATGTTCAACTGAGGACATGTTAGAGAAACAGGAAATCTATTTTTAATTTTTAAAAAAAATTATAAATGTAAGTCAAGTTTAAATTTTTCTCTTTTGGAAACATAACCTAACTGCAAGTGGCAGTTGGTTTAAAAATTCTATACCCCAAATTATGCTACTAAATCTTGCAGATTTTCTGATCATTCAAAGTCTGTATGAAGCAGCTAAATCCAGTAATTTAGCCAAGTGTAATGAAAATAAAATACACATGAAAATTACATTTAATAATGGGGTTTGAAATTAATTTTGAATAAGACAGAGAAAGTGGAGGAAGAGAATGAAGATCAAATCTTTGTCTAATAGATTAGTGTGGCTCAGATTACTTCAGTGGTTTTTCACTGATTCATACCAGCTGAAGTGGTGGCCTGCTTACTAAGTTTTCAGAATCACAGCTGGCTTATTGATTTTTTCTCACCATTCATCCAGTCTTAGCTCTATTCTGAAGTTAGGTGGTTTTTTGAAATTTGAGTTTTCAATTTAGATTTCACACCAAACAAATGCAAAACCCATCATGGCAAGGAAAACCCTGATAATAAATACTGCAAAGTTCATTTATCATGATGGAATTGACAATAAGCATTCATCTGAAATTTATGTACTCTTTTAGGAATAATGTGTCAAAAAAAGATATATGGGCAATCTTCTCAGAGGTCAAAGAATTTTTGTCATTTAGAATGCATATATAAAATTCTGCAATGTCCTGGTGGCTAGAAGAGATAAAAAATTGGGTGCAATATCACAGAATAAAAATTAGCATTTTTACCGAAAATTATATATTAAAAAAAATTCAGTTTCAGAACTCCATGTATATGTGTATGTATATATTTATATTTACATTACATATTATGAGAAATTTGTGGGAGGTCTGCCATTATCTTGGGTGATGCCAAAATTTCACCCCAGTGTCAAAAACTCATCAGAATGCCTGTAAATATATCTCTGTGCCAGAATGAAATGCCTTGGAGCATTTCATGTGTTTATAAGTTTCATAGAGTTTGTTCAAGAATGATTAACTGACTATGCCAAATAAATACTATTTATTTGTGTATGACAAGGTAATCTTGTTCATACCCTCAAGCTAATGAAAACCAAGTTAAGAATACATATAGCACTTATACACACAACATAAGGGGATTTGAGGGTCATTGGCACCTATTTGAACATTTTTCCAGTAGCCCTGAAATATCAATTCCCAGGCCAAATTGTTTTATCAACCTTTTCATTCCCTAATTCATAGTTTAGTTATCATTTTTGCTGTCTTTCTTACTCCTTTCCTTTAGCTAAAACTGTGATATCAGCCCCATCACATTACTACAACCAGGGTTTTTTTCATGTTCTATGTTGTTTTTATTGATACTGTTAGTAACTTTCAAGTCATCCTTTTATTCAGATCTCTTACAGAGTATCCTCTTTCTGTGCAGTTTCTACTGCTGGGTATTGATTAAAAAAAATTGTAGAAATAATTGAACTGGTATAATTAATAATCAGTGACAGAAGGCAAGAGAGTGGTAGAGCAAAAGAAAAGGAGGTAAAGAAAGGATGAAAGAGTGCTCAGACAGCAGCAAATAGACCATTGCAAGGCTACATTTACAGTGATATAGAGAAAAAACACAAGAAAGAAGGAAAAGAAGACTATGAAAAAAGGAGCTAGAAGCTAGAGAATGTGAAGACGAGATCAGATGAAACATCTAGTAAAGACAAGCTCAAGTATGAGCAAATTTGTAGAATTGGTCCAGTTTTGAAGATTAAAAAAAAGAAAAAAAAAGAGTGAAAGGAGACTGAACATTCTGGACAGAACAGCAGTTCCGAGCATTTCTGATTCCACAGGCATCAACTTCTGGGTGAGTGAATTTAAAATTTATATGTAATGCATATTGGCAAGTGAACAAAAAGCTTGTTCCTTAAAATTAATTCACCTGCTGGCATAAAAACAAAATAAAAAATTAAGTTTATTGCAAAGAGTTTGGTAAGTGTTGAAATTATGGAGTGAAGAGCAGTAAAAAGGGAGATGAAATTCAATATAGTTAAAGGCAAATCAGTATACATTAAAATAATAATAATAAAAAAAGGATATCCACACTCAGGGAAAAAATCCAAGCTATGAGAGAGAATTGTATGGAAACATCAGATCAGAGCTCAGGAGCAATCCCAAAAACATAGTCAAAAGTTAGAAAATAGATCATTCACTAGATGTTCCAATACAAGATATGGAAATATTGCTGAAATTGTCAGGCAGCCAGTCACTTTTTTCACATATCATTTAGAATGCCAAAAGTTTGTGGAGGTTCAAAAAGCAAGGAATATGTATTAACTGAATAGGATATCTGACATGTTAGGTTGGAATCAGTTTCAGTTGTGTGATGAGGTCTTTTAGTGGAGAAGTTTAACTAAACTTCTGCAAGAACTGAAATGTCATGGATTCTGCCTGGACACTGAGCTGAAGATCAATCTGTAGTTCTTTATTGTATTTGCCTTATTTTCTTTTTTTCTCTACTGTATCAAAATGGCCACTCAGGACAGAAGGAAGTCAAATGGTTCTCTGACATCTCTGGCATTTGAACTCTGTAGTTTAAACCAAGACAAAAATACAGTAGCAAACTGCTAAGTTAAGATTAGATATATATTATCACAATACTCTAAAAGTTTTATTTCACTCAGTAAGAAAGTTGCTGAAAATTTATTCCAGCTAATGAGTTCTTGGCAAAGTTAGAGGCCAAGTTAAAGGTTTTTTTTCAACTCTTTATCTCACGCTGCGTTTCAGTTGTTAAAGAAATTATGTGGATAGTCCTGTTTCGGGGGGCGTTGTGCGTTTTGTCAGGCAGTCAACAGTTCATGCTCACAGGCTGCTTATGATACAACAATCCACAAGAAAGATAGTCCTGTGTCTGATTAGTGACTTTCACTCAAAATTGATTCACGATGGTAAGAAACATTGTGTCAGTGTCTAAATATTTCTGAAATAATACTCTTAAACCTTGAGCCTGTTACTTCAACCGCTTAAGCCATTCAAGTTAAGAGCTCATCTTTGTCTTCAGTGTCAGTGCAGTTTGTTGGCCTGAATCACCTCTAAAACTGTTTGGGAACATGTTCATATTTTTCCCCTAAAAAAATGTCATTTTGGCAAAAATAAAACCTTTTTGGAAGAACACTTTCCTTGGAAGAGCATTTCTTATATCCAGATGACAATTTCTAGCCAAATCTGTGGAAAAAATAGATCCAGCTTACAGTTCCTAATTCTCTGTAATACTGCAGTGAGGTTGGTTAAACACTGGTTTCCTGCATTGTAGTAAACATCAAAAACACTGGGGATATTTTCTCTGTTTTGTTGCATTTTGCCACATTTTATAAATAATTAACTGTTTATTGGGCCAAAGGAGTGCAGTAATATGAGTCAGTGATGAAGAGGTTCATTGTTAGCTAATTTGTGTGACATTTACTTTCAGATCCCCTTATACCATTTTTCCTGTATTATTCTGCTTCTGGAAGGATGATTTTCAGAGATGTTTAGAAACAAAATTAAATATGTCATTCATGTATTTAAATGGTTCAGCAAATTTCCAAACACTTCATGAGCATAGCAGAATATTCCAACTAATGGCAAATTAGGAACTGGATGAACTTTGAAATACGCCTACTTCCTATTCATTTTTCCTGGTAGATATGACTGATCACCTGAATCTCACAGTGGTTTTTTTCTGCTTTCTGACTTACTGACAGAAACTCCTCAAGCAGAAAAATATGGCATCTGTACATCCCAGTGATGTCACGCACATGGAAAATATCTATCGGTAATCGTCAAAGTACTTAGAAATATGATGAAATACCTGTAAATTGAACTTCTCAGTCATAAATATGTGAATGAAGATTGTCTAATTCAAACAGTTCCCTCCATTTCCAGAAGGAAAGCTCCACTTTCTTAACAAAATGCTGACCAAGAAAAATGTTTGTCTAGTCTTACTACATAGACTGCAAAAAAGCTACTCAATGTCAACAGATAATTTTGGGCTGCAATGTCTAGGCTAATTTTCTCCAGCCAAAGAAAGTTGTCTTTATTCTGTAAGAACCTTTCTAGGTAATGCTGATCCACACACCAGTGTCAGCTACATTCTCAGGAGGATGAGCTAACATGTGGATCTACAGAAAGAAATGTTAACAGCATTGCAAGTAATATATGATCTTCAGTGTATAAATAGATATTTATATAATAAATATAATATTTAATAATTAATT
>WEIV01007655.1:0-10855 GCA_013390005.1 Calyptomena viridis | reverse complement strand
CACTTACAGATGCCACCACAGTAATATCATCAACCACATCAAGAATGTGACAAATTAGCAACTGGCAATACTTTGGGATATATTTTAATAAACGTAATTACATTAATTTATGCATGTGACCAGTGAAACAAGGCTGCTGTACTGTCTGTGTGCTATGTGGCTGAGTTAGCACTGACATAGGCATCTTACCTCAGCAGTTCCAAAATCTGCAGCTCTGCAACCTGGATGTAGCATTAACTTACTTTTCTTTTTTATGTATTGACATTTCTTTCCTTTGGGGAAGGAGGCACAAGACTTTAATGAACTGAGAAAAATGATATGAGCCTTGTAAGGGGGATCAGCCACAAAAGTGAGTTCATTTCTAACACCAGTGGTCATTTCAGTATTGCTGCTATTCCTCTCTCCAGGAGATGAGGAGTCACCCCATTAAACCCCGCTCTTGTGCAGCTTTGGGAACAGAGGTTGGCAAATCTGTGAGGACATGCAGAGCAGCATCTGGCAGATTTCTGACCATTGAGCTGCCCAGTTCCTGCTGAGACACAGTGAGGGAACAGATCACACAGTCTCTGCAGGACCTTCTTGAGAAAGCTGTCAGTCCTACTTCCAATGTCTCAACCAAAGTGCCTTAGCTGTAATTAGATAAAAGTAGAGAGGAAGAACAAATATTTCACTTCCTGCTACAACAGTCTCTTCTATAATTTGATTCACCTCCATGCAGAGATCTGTCATTTGGAATTTCACAGGACAGACAGGATGCTGCCATTTGTGGATCTGAATTTTTGCAAGGGAACATTTCTGGGTGTGAGGTTTAGGCTCTCATTTATGGCTCATTCAAAGACAGCCATCCTGTGCCTCATTTACAGAGGCATAAAAGCCCCTCATGATGCAGACAGGAACCCAAGACCCTTGAGTCATGTAAGCCTCTAAAGCCATGATCAGAACAGAAGCATTGTGCTTATATTGCTCAGAAAAATTTGTAATCACTTCTGGACCCCTATCCTCTTTCCATAGGTGAATCAGGAATGGTTTCATTCTTCAAATGCTTTCTTTCTTGAATGGAGTAAATAATTGGGTTTTGTCTCTTTAAACAGGAAAAATTGCAACATGAGACACAATTCTACAAGATCTCCAAATCCGGGGAACTTCCCTCATGGTCAGTAGACACTGTGAACAGCAGNAATTTACAGAAAAATAAAAAAGTTTACAAACTGGTTTATGAGACAGTTAAATGGTTCTTGAGGGGAGGGTCTTTATAATTGAATTATAAGAACAAAAGAAATCTGAGGAGCAGGCAGAGGCCTTAAGGCCCAACATGCTTGACCTCATTTGGTTTAATTGCACTGCTGGCTCTCTCACTATAACCTTCACTTGGAGAACAGTCTCTGGAAATCATTTAAACTCCTTGCTTCAGTTGTCTTTGTAAGTGATTTAGTCAATAATTTTATTACCTCTTTGGTAAGATAGCTCTGAGTGCCTCAGTCTTTAATTAAAAGCCTCTTAGGCTTGAATCTTTTAGCAATACGAACATATCTATCCAAGATCTTTATCGGAACCTTCTATACATTTTATAACTTCCTCCTAGTCATCTTGAGGATGTGACATTCACATTCCATTGTGAATGAACTTGCATTGTCCCCTTTCATTGTCCCTCTGTCAGGAGCAGGTTGAGCTCTGCAGACCTCTAAGAACAGTGTGGTGCCAGGGAGAGGGTGGCCAGGGCTGCAGGAAGCAGGAAGCAGGGAAGTGTCTGGAACCAGGGCCAAATGGGACTTAAGGAGGTACCACAGCACTGGGGAATCAGGATTTGGTCCTACTCCTCTCACCTTTATTAGTATAGCAATGCTGATGCCACAGTCCCCAAGACTTTGGTTAACAAGACTTTTCCCTTCCTTTGTACATAGAAAGTGTTAAATTTGGAGCAAGTCCTTCCTGAAAATCTTACCCTCAACTGACTTATTTATATCTGCCCTCCACTGACATTTTATTTTTAATATATAGGTTATTTCTTTTTAAATCAGCTCCTGTTCTTCAAGAGGGTTTCTGTTCAGTCAGTGACCTCCCAGAATCACAAGTTCAGCACAACATGATTTCAACTCCTCTTCTGAACATGGCTGTGATGTTCAGTTTTCTGGGAGCAGAGCAAGGGATAACAATGATATGGACACCATTAAGACACTAAAACTCCTGGTAAACTGATTCCATCAGAGCTCAGTCCTGCTGTGCGAGGGCTTTGGAGGATGGTCTCTTTGAGAGCACATTTTGGAAACACTTGGGTCTGATCCTGGCCTGTCTCATGCTCTGAATTGTTGTGCAAAGAGGGTCCACTGTGGTCTCTAAGCAGACCTACTCACCCCAATTGTAAGGATGAAGTTAGGCAAAGATAAGAGCAGCTAAGTGGGTCCATCCCAATGGTCTCCAGTCTTGGCTGCCAAGGAAGCTCAAGCTGCAGGATAATATACTCAGAGTTGGCACTTTTTTCACCTGTTCAGAGTGCTTCCAGCCCCCTCTCAGCACAGGATCCACCCAGGTAGATCTGCAGAGGGGCTCAAGCAGGCTGCTCTGGCTCCCCACTGTCTGCAGGCAGTGGGAATACTCAGCAGCTCTGGGTGGAGGTTCCACTGATGCCTGAAATCAGAGAGGGAGACAAAAACTGCAAAATAAATTGATAATGATGAAAGAAGAACAATACTTTAATGGGAGTTTCCAGGGTCCAGGAGTGAAGACCAGAGCGAGATCACCTGACCCCTCTACATTTATAACCCTCGGGAGACATCCCCCCTCATGCTACCCAACCAAAGTTCATCTTGAACTGAAGTTTTCAGGATGCCCAACCAGAAATCTTCTTCTTCTTTAACACCACCTCCAGGTCCCCCAGGTCCCCCTCCCAGAACCTCTCTAGCAGCTCTGTTGTGTCTTGCTACCCCCGTTATCTACACAAAGAATGAAAACATTGCCAGGAAAGGCCTGGCAAAAACCTCTCATACCTGCTGTATGAGCCCATACAGGCAGGCTAAAATCCTAGAAATATGATGAAAATCCCCAAAGCATCAATACAGGGCTGGAGGAAGCCTCCTTGCACCTCCATCCTGACATCAAATTTGAGAAGAAATTGCTTTCTACCATCAGAAGTTCAGTCAGCATTCCCATAAGGAACCACCTGAGCTGTCCTACAGCCTCAGGCTAAGGCACAACATTTCTGACTCGGTTTCCCTTTCTGCAAAATTAGGCTAATTGTGCTGGACACCTCAAGAGGGAGGGGGTCCAGGGAGATTAATGAGCTCTTTGTAAAGTGCTTTGAATATGAATACTACTATGGATAGTAAGTGCTAACTATCAATTATTAAATGGGAGTCAGGTTTCTGGAGCTTTATATTAGGGAAAGGTTAAGGAAGTGTAACAGGGGAAAACATGTAATGAAGCTCAGTACTGCTTCGTAGCACTGGCCATGAAAAGCTAATATCCACAGTAAAAATTCCAGTTCTGTGGCCTATGCAGAGTATTTTGCTCTGCTGCTATAATGATGACACTTAGAATTAGACCGACATAACCTGGAGAGCTCTGGGGACTCATCATCTCTGAGATTTCACTTAATTATTGGCAAACTCTGTCATTTAGTATCCAAAGCAGGCTGAGCTATGTATAACCAACACATCTAATTTGATTTCATATTGAATTGCTTCTATGAGTGGTCTTGAATGGAACCGCATCTGGTATCTTGGCAACGTCCCTCCTTTTGGAGAGAGCTGTCCTTGAATCTATAAAATGGATCTCTTATGGAGCAGGGGTGTGTGCTGTGTGCACGTGGTGGTGGGGATAAACCCTCTGGGAGCACACAAAGGGAGGTTTGGCTTACATGCACGTTTGATGTGTTTAGGTTTTTAATACTTTTTTCCCAGATAAATTATACCCATGAATCTTGATGTAAATATTTTTTGAGCTAGAGCAGTGGATTTAAGAAGCACTTTAGGCTACTTCATCCTTAATTGAAGCTTTCAAGAAGGAATTGGTTGCTGCTTTGTATGGGCAAAACATTATTGCTTTCCTCTCTGTGATATACAATTAGAGGGGAGGGTGAGGAGATCAAGTGTGCATTTCAAGGAGAAAAACACACTAATCATAAAAGTAAGTCAGAAAGGAATTTTTCTGTGTAACCTGATGAAGTTCAGAATTTTGGCATGTAGCACATAAGGATTGCACAGCTTCCCACTAACTCAGGATTTCTCTGTCCAGCTGTCCCTCCCTCCTGTCAGTTGGCTTGTGGAGAGGAAAACTCATGCCAATTTTCATGCAGCACATAAAAATGAGAGACAATTCACAACCCGTTACCTTCTTCAGGGTTTTGGAATAAGCCCAGGTGAATGAAGGAGTGGTTTCTACAGAGGGTGTGCAATCCACTGTGCTCATGGGTGAGCGCGGGGGAAACGTGCAGACAGAACATATACAAACGTGTGGGGCACAATGTCAGTAACTTCTCTCAGTTTCTATAATGTCTATGACATTTTCTGACTCTAAGAAGTTATCTGCCACTTAAGAGTTGTTCGTCTTTGCTACAGCAAACTTTAATCACTGGGTTACTTCAGGTGCTGCAGTATCCTACTGGTCAATAAGACCCAATCCTGCAAAGCTGAAAGCACAAGGACTCTTGTTCTATGTTTCCAGAGAAGGAGTATCATGCAACATTTGTAATATAAGCAGCTATAGGGAATACTCTCCCTTTGTGTCATAAACTGAACATCCTTAGGAGTCATGCTTTGGAAGAACTGTGGCACTTCCTGCTATGAAAGACAGAGGTATGTCAAGGAAGATCAGGATTAAAATAAACTAACAGTTCAGGTTTAGTTTTATAATCTATAACTCCCTTTTTTGACACCTTTTTCAGTCTTCTCTTGGTTATTCCCAGACTACTGAATTAAAGTATTACTTGGACTACAGATTAGAACCCTGAACATTGTCAACTACTTGATAACTTGATCGATTACTTGCTTGCTTAACAATCTGACATTCACAGAACCTTTTATTTTCCCACAGGAGGATCCAGTCTTTTTCTATTCAAAAGAAAGCTGTGGTCATTTCTTGCTTTAAAGACAGATCTTTTACCAGCATCTAGGTGAAAGGATGGCACAAACTGTCTATGTGCAACAGATAACGTCTATTTACCCATTTACCTTTCTCAGTTCGCTCGAGCAGAGTGAAACCACGGTATCATGTGCATTTGTGAATATACTGTGTTTGAGTGGTCAAAGTACATTCATCATCCCTAATAAAATGCTCAGTGCTTCCTGGATGTACAGGATATGAATCAGTTAATGTGAAGAAGATGACCACAAAGTATCCTCATTACTGAACTGTATTAGGGCTCTGCTGCCTGTGCAGCAGCTGTGCTGGGATGTTACTCTGCCCATTTCAACAGATTGAGCAAAGGGAGGTAGATGGATGCAATCTTCTGCTCAGGCACACAGGAGTTGATTATGTAAAGGTGGGATTTTTGATTGCTATTTTTTTGTGTGATTATATCTCTGACTTAACAGGGCTTCATTCTGACTGTCCCTCCCAGTAACAGTTTGCTTTTAAGTACAGAGCAATAACTTTTGGTATTGGTACTTGCACTGCAGGTTTGGTTATACAGAGGAACTTTTATGACCTTCCAAACAAAGGGAGAAAAAAATATGCTGACAGCATGATATTTTTGGTGATTAATAAGGGGAGCAATGCTTGGAATTAGGATGGAGTTGGCAGTGTTGCTGGAAGATCTCTAAATAACCCCACTGCAGTACGGCTCCTGCAGCTTGACAGCTAGAGTGGGACACTTCCAATTCATGTGTTGATTCCACTACACTTCAATAAAGCTGGGCTAACTAGCAACGAAAATGTGTATAAGCATCTATGAAAATAAATTATGTCGGGATAAAATTAATCGGAACAAAAGGACTTATGCCTATTTTAAAGTGTAAGTAAATCTGGCTTTAATTTTTTTTTAAACTTCTGCTCAACATGGGCTGTCCTTCAGTTTAAAGAATAAAATACAATTTTTGGTTACTTTTAGATTCAAACCATTATGCTGGCACTGTGCAATGGAACAGTTTGAAAAAAATGAATTCCAGGGCAGTCCTTTGATTAAAAAAAATTCATGACTGCCAGACTAGACAATCTCTCAGGGTCTCTGCCAGCCTTATGGTTCCATGATTTGTCATCAGTCTGGAAAAGCCTCTGCTCTCATTCCTATCTATGTAGCTGCACTGTCTTCATTTTACACAAAGGAGTGGTGCTGTGGAGAGGCTGAAGTACCTTGCCAAGAATGAAAAAAGGGATCAGTGATCAAATCTGGGCAGAAACAGACTTCTTGTTTTCCCCTGTACAACCCAAGAGCATGAACTCTGACAGAACGTCTCAGTTGTCAGAGCTTCCTTCTCCAGACCTTGGTGCCTGATCCTTCCTGTCAAATGCCAATCCCACAAACAATTGTTTTCATTAAATTCTTTAACATTCCTTCATTCTCCTTCCTCCTTCTCATCTCTTTCCTACTTCCATCTCTTCACGCACCCATGACATCACCTGCACACCTTTCCAGGCCTCCATTGGTGCTCTGTTCTCCATGTCAGTGTTCCCATCACTCCTTTCCCAATGGCTTTTAGGATCACAGGAGTGAACACATGTGCAGAGGTGGGAAGAAGAACAGGAGGCAAGTTTGATTTGTGGGAAAGGAGAACAGGCTGAAGAAGAGGACCCAAGCTGTTCTGTCCTTACTCTAAACTGAAGTTTATGAAAATTCTCATGGGAGAATTTAACACAGAATTACCAGGAAATGCCAGGAATGTTTCAGATTCCTGCCAGCAGCAGGTATAACATGGCAGTGCATATGACACGCAGCCACAAGACTGCAGAGTTCCCATCCTTATTTAAATCAAACCTTCAATGACCCCTCAGTATTTAGCTTCCAAGAAAAATGAGGATTGTGCAGTCACACTGTCTGTCTGTTTCTTGTCCCAGTAATGTTTCAACTGGATGGCCAGTTTCAAGGAAAACTGCTTCAAAGCTATTAAGTTCCCACATGCTTCATGAAAGTGAGTGTCTGGACAGAACATGAAAGGTTTTGCCATAAAAAATTCCTGCACCTCATAACAAAGATCTGGAAGAGGATGTGTGGTTGCCCATCCTGCTCTGAGTCAGGCTCAAACATATCTACATTTTCCCCAGTGAATGATTTTTGAGTCCCAATCTATTCTTGAAAACTTCCAGCAAAGGAATGATCAGCACCCCCTGACCAACCCAGAGCTGCCACCTGAGCTTTTGTTTTCTTCCACACACTGCTACTGCATCAGCTTGATATAGAAGATAGTTTTAGGGAAATGTTAAATAAAGAAGGAAAATAGAAAAAAAATAAATAGAAAAAGCAAAATACTTCTGGGTAGCAATGGCAGATACCAGCTCTGTACCCTGAGATAACTGCAGCTGTGCATAGAGGACATTGTCCTCTCAAAATTTAAAAGACTATTTGGACAAACCAGTCCCAATAGTCCCATAAGCGCAGATCAAAACACACCAGTGCTGCATGTTGCCAATTTGTTGCTGACAAAGCTTTGTGTTACTACCCTCATCTAGGAACATGAGATGGAAAACACAGTTCTAATACCTACTTATCTCCAATGGCCTCTGCTCCTTGTTAATTTCATTTTTGGTATAAATCTACTCTACATTCCATATCCTTTTGTGAGCGGGAGGGACTTTGGGCTAGATGTATATAAATATCGTGGAGACGCACTCCTTAGCCTTGAATCCGAGCGGGGAAGTATCAGTGCATTTTCAAGAGCGGTGAGATAAGAGCACACAGCCAAATGCCACCTCCATTAACAGCCCTGCCAAAAGCATAATGGTGCTTAGGCACAAAGGCACTCGAGCCCACACACAGATGTTCCTGCTGTGGCTACCTCGTACCACGGCCCCCGCCCCCGGCCAGCCCTGGCCCCTTGGAGAACCCAGCAGAGGGCACTCCTAAACAAGCTGCAGGAGAAGATATCCCCGGTCCCCGGGCAAAGCTCCAGCGGCTCGTGGTTCAATGACTGGCCAGCTCGCCTTCCACACGCACAGCATCCAGCGAGAGCGGAAATCCTGACAGAAAATGAATATTCTGGGGAAAAAAAAAAAAAAAAGCAGAGACGTTCTCTGGCACGTTGCTCCCCCGATGCGTGTTTGGTTTGCCAGGGGAAAAAGTGATAGTTTTCCACATCCTCCAGCTCATGGCTATGGCTTGGAGTGCAGTATTTCCGCCAGGTTTTCTGGCAGTGCCTGAGAGCTAGGGATTGTATTTCAATATGTATTAGAAAGAAAGAATACGGGGAAGAGTAAAAAAATCTTGTTTAAATGGGAAGGAAGAAGGCAAATGAGGAATCTGCAGTCTTTGCCTTTCTTTATATTTTCAGGCAAACTGGTCACTTACTGGTTAACCTTCCCCATCCCTTCCATCACGCCAGACCAGCTCATGTTGCCCTCGAACCACACGGCAGCAAAAAGGAGGTTTAAAATTCCATCAGCACCCACAGAGCACATTCAGCAGTGCTGCTCAGTCCCCCCGCGCCCGGACTGTCCTGCCCATCATCAATAGCTCCTGCACTTTGATTGCAGGCTCGCGGCCGTAACAGTCCCTGGATAATTAGGAAGTACTGAAGGGAGTTTAGTTCTGGCTTTCCAATTTCAGAGCTGTCCTTTTCTCTGCTTTCAACTGCATATTTTATTCTATGCTGAATACTCTGCCACCGGACCTCCCGCCTTTCCAGGATTTTGCCAAACATGCCGGGGTAGGACAGAGGCTGGGCAGGGAGGAAGTCAGTCATTGCCCCCTCTTCCCAGTACCCAGGTTCTGCAGTGTGCCAGCTCACAATAAATCTTTCTGCCACTTGCTAATGGGCTGGCTGCCTCTCCACACGCAAACATCACAGCAAAGGTTTAAGAAAGATTTTGTTCAACATTTCGGATGCCATTCAGGAGTTAATTCTAAGATTCAGGGAGAGTTGTAGCCAGTAGAAGAGTGTGGGAAAGTGGATGGGAGATATTTCTGAACCCAGCCTGAGTAATGCAGGGGCCTGGTTCCATGATTGGATGGTGCTGTGGGATGGTGAAACACACAGGATCTCTGTTCCACCTTGATGATTCTATGCCTGCAAGAAGACCCAAAAAACTTCTCTTTGCTTTGTCCTCAGGAGAGAAGCGACAGGTATAAACCAAACCTCAGCTAACTTTGGGGAAATAAATGCGCTAAGAATCGACTTCACATTTCCTCCTTTGGCTTCAGATTTCAGTTAAATTCACCTCTTTCTATTGATAGGTTTGGTTCTCATGTAAGTGACAGCAATGTTTATCGTGGCTCAGCCTGGCTGCACAAAGGCTTGTCCATCTATTGCTGGGCGGTTAAGTTCTCAGGTTCTGAATTCTTGTGGGTGAGTCAAGTAAATAAGATTTAGTGACTTTTTAAAAAAATATTGCTTCTAAGAGACACAAATGGATTGCAAACAAAGGGCTGGTTTCTGCTCCTGTTGAAGGCATGGAGTTGAGGCACCAGAGTTCATTCCTAACTGCTTTTGGTGTTCAGGGAGAAAGAATGAAGTAAGAGACAGCTGAAAGGCCAAAAGCAAGCACTGACATGCTATAAGACCCTCATGAATTACCTCTGAAGGGAGAAACACAGCTTGTAAAAAAAAATTATAAGAGGATAACTGCACCTTCTCCTTCATGAAAATGAGCAAATTCCAGAGTGTTTCTTCTGCCTGCTCTGTGATTTGCTTCAGCTTCATTTCATGTGCTGTCTCACACAATAGCCTCTGGGGATTCTCAGGGAAAAAAATTTAGCTACCTCACCTTCTATGCCCAACTCCTGCCTTCCTGCAAGAAAATTATTTGCTGCTTTCCTAACAAACCAGCATCAGTTGTCACTGTAGTTAAGGTTATGTCAACACTTCTATTATAAACTCCTCTTGTCAGGAATTTACAAGTTGGCTGTTAAAATTCCCTTTGCACTTAATTCTGGCATAGATGAAAAAGCCCTGGGAGCACATAAAAAAAAAAAAAATTAACATTTATTGTTTAAATTTTAAAAATTTCCAAGAAATGAAATATTTCAATGTTAATGCAGACACTGTATCANCACTCGCCCATGCCTGGGACCCACCCCAGCAAATTCTCCATCCTCTCATGGCTTGCTAAGGAGTAACAATAATTTATTGTCCTTAATACAGCTTTGAACCTGTAGTTTCTTCTCTCTTCCTTGGCTACTACTTGGCAGGATTTTGTAGTTATTAGCTTTGTCTTCCCCCTCCACTCCTACCCTTGCTTTTTATGGGTTTAAAAGTATCCTGGAGATGTCTGGTTTTGGCTCTGAGGAGGCACAGAGAGCCCATGTACGGGCTCCCCAAATTCTTTGCATATCAGAGATGTTGCTGCTTACAGGCTGAAACAAAGACAGGCCAGGATTTGCTGTGTACACAGAGGTGTGTGCTTTTGCATTCTGTCCAGTCTCAAATCAAAATGGAGAAGTACATTCCACTAAGCTAAACTCTGGAAGTCTTGAGAGAAAAACAGGGGGAAGGCCAGGAGAAGATAAAAGGAGAAACAGAGTAAGTGTAAGTGTTGTTGAGACAGTCTTTAGTTAATTTTCAAATGCTACAGGAAATCAACAACTGAAGGAAATTATAATAATCCAGTTAGAACTAGTGCAGCTTCAATAAGACCACAATTTTAAAAGTATGATTCCAACTCCCTAAACTCTTCCACATATTTAATGCATGCAAATATCTACACCCATGCATATGACTCTGCAAAGTGTGCAGCCTTGCAAACCACACTTTAAACAAAGATTCAGATCTCC
>WEIV01007654.1:389280-414154 GCA_013390005.1 Calyptomena viridis | reverse complement strand
ACTCCCCCATGCCCCCGCGGCTTTAGGACCCCCAGCTCCCCGCTGCTCTCGCTGCCGCCGCGTCCCTCCGGCCGCCTCCCACCACGGTCCCACCGGGTGCCCGGTGCGGGGCGCGGCCCCGCGGGGGGATTTGAGAGGCTCCGGGATCACCCCCGTGCTTCGCTCCCATGGAGCAGCACCGTGGGACCGCCCGTGCTGGCGGGGGGCTATTGTGGACCCGGGTCCCTTCTCTGTGACAACGCCGGTGGCTTCTCCACCTCGCCGCGCTCCGGGATGCTCTGGTGGCGGAGCCGGTGCCGCTCCCGGAGCGGCGTCGCCGGGATGCGGGTGCCGTAGGAGTCGTCGGAGCATTTCCCAGTGCGATGCCGCACCCTGGGGACATGGCTGTGTCCCCTCGGGGTGCTGCCCGCGTCCACCACAGACACCGGTGGCACAGGGGGTGCCTTGTCCTCCCACCTCCTCCGGAGCCCGTCGGCAAGTGGGTTTCATTCTGCTGCCCCCGGCTGTGGGGTGGCACAGTGACAATAGCGAGGAAACCCCAAAACCACCCCAGTCCCCATGTTGGGGTTGGTCGCGGGCTGCACCAAACCTCCCCCTTCTACAAGAGGCATCTGGCTCTGGGGCTGGGGACAGTCCGGGAGGCACGGGGGGACACCCCTGGGGTGACAGCAGGTGGTGTTTTCCATCCGCCCTGGGGGATTTCAGCCGAAATCCTGAGCCCTGGCATCACCCCGCAGCAGGCTCCGTGTCACCGAGCCAAAATTTGTCACAAGGAGGGTGAACTGTTCCTCTTCCCTCACCCCTTCAAGTACGAGTAATGATTAGTAGTGTTTGTGCTTCCCTGGGAGGATCCCGTTCCATTCCCTCCTAGGGAAGCAAATGGTGCGAATGTGGGATAAAGGGAACAGTGCGGGTGTAGAGGTGACACCCTTGGGAGGGGTGTCAGGATCTGCAGGGACAGGGATGGGTGCTGGACCCTCTGGGAGCAGGGGATACTTCTGCTCTCGGGGCGTTCACCTTCTCCGAGTCCCGGGAGGCTTCGCTCCTGCAAAAGCACTCGCTGCAGTTGGGAGGAAAATGCAGTTTTAGCTGGGGGATTTCAGCCCTTCCTCCCAGTGGGAACACCCTGTGGAGTGAGGGGCTGTGTGCCTGGAGTGTCCCCTGTCCCCTCCCCAGGCAAACTCCCTCCGAAATTTGCCGGGAATATTCCCCATGGGCACTGGTGCTCCTGGTCCTGCCCGCAGCTCCTGGTCAGTCCTGATCTCAGCTCTGCTCAGGCAGGGCAAAACAGTATGGATTTGTATTATTTTTTTCTATAAAGTGTGTTTTGGGGGTTGTGTGCCTGCACGTGGCTGGGGGAGATGCTTGTGTGACCTGAAGGGGGTCTGGCTGTGTGGGACAGGGCTGCTCATCCCTGTGAGAGCTCCCGATGACGGGAAATGAGGTTGGATCTGGGTGCTGGACACAAAGGCTGTTGGGTTTGGCAGGGAAGGGCATGTGCCAATGAGGGACCTCCTACCCTCCCCAGGAGAAAAGTACCCCCCTCTGCACAACCAACAGTGGGAAAGCTGTTAATTGTTCCCTGCCAGATTGACTTATAAATTAACGGCTTTGCTGGCACTCTCCTCCTCCTTCCTGTGCGTGGTAAGGACCCATATTTCAAATGGGAAAAAGTCATAAATACTTTGAGTAATGCAAGAGGAGCTTCCAGCTGAAGCTGTGCCACGGAGGAATGTGGGGGGAGAGGGTCCCCTGCAGCAGAGCTGCTCATGTGCTTGGGCATGGAGGGATGGAGGAGGTGGAGCAGGAGGTCCTCGAGTCCTTTTGTAGTCGTTTTCTGGCATTGGCCTCACTGGCAGGACAGGGTCAGGTCCTTTGTCTCTGTCCCCTCAGTGGTGCTCATTGGGTTGGTAAATGTAGGTTTGGTAAATGAACCCCTCTTCCTGGGGTGTCTCCTCCATCTCATCTCGGGGGGGAGTGGATTTTCTCTGCCTTTTTCTGGATGCTAAGGGATCACCAGCGTGACACCTTCCATAAGGAGAAGAGGAAAAATGTGCCTTTGCTCATTCTCCAGGAGAATGGATTCCTGCTGGACCCTTAATTCTGCTGCTGCTTTGTGGGGAGAGGTGGGAATGAGGGTGAAGAGACTCCTGAGATCCAGCCACGTCCGAGGGGAAAACGTGACCACACACTTGAGAAACTGAGGCTGGAGGTGTTTGTGGTTCCTCATAGCACAGGAACAACTCCTGCTGCTGGGGCCTTATTTAGAGACCCCAGAGCTGTGTTTTTGGTGGGAGACTCCCACCCGCTGCTGCTTTGGGGTCTCTTGGGGTGGATGCCCTTTGTGCTGCCCAGCAGGGCAGTTCACCAGGCTCTCCCTGGCTGAAGGTCCCATCCAGCTGCTCCTCTGTGTGGAGTAACTCCAGGTAGTAAAGCATGTTGAAGTGTTTATCCTCTCTCCACGTGGCAGAGGTTGCGTGGGTGGGAGCGGAGCTGCTGTGATGGATGTGAGCTGTGGCCTGTGGCCACATGTGGATTTGATTTGAACTCGCTCTGTTCCCGACTAAAACAGCTTTTCTTTTGCATTGCAGAGATAAAATTGCGAGTGTAGGAATCCGAGATAAAGAGAAGCCAGATCTAACCCGAGTCAGTGTGGGCAGTGCAGCGTATGGTAAGGAGAGAGGTTACTGAGTTGCATTAAAAAGATGCTGCTAAGTAGTTTAATCCATAGTTGCTGAACTTTGAGCTTTAAATTCTTCTTATGTGAGTTGATAAGAACATGCATATTATTCATAACTCTCTCCTCAAAAAAAAGGAAAATCTGCAAAGGACTTCTGTTAAATATCAGTGCTTCAACAGCGTGAAAAATGTGCCTGACTTGTACTTCAGATAATCCCTTCCCTTGGCCCAGCTCCCTCCATCCGTGGAGCTCTTGGCTTCCTGCAGAGGACAGTTGGGAGCAGGGTTGGGAGCTGGGGTTCACTCTGAGCAGAATCCCCACAACATATATTTTATTTGTTTTATATTTGCAAACTGGGGGAGCCAGGCAGGCTGGGCAGCTCCTGGCTATCTCAGTATTGCTTTTTTTTTTAAATTGTGGTTGATTTTAAGCCCGTGAGCCCTGAAGTGGGAACGCTCAGGCCAGCTTCCTTTCTGCAAAGTTTATTACACAATAAGCTGGAGCAATCTGCAGGCTCTGTTTGTTAGACCTTTTATTTTTTGCTCTTGTCTTCTCTTTCTGATTATTTGCTTTATAACTTGACCGATTATTTTTTTTGCCTTGACATCAGCCTAGCAAACTGGAAATTGTCTTTTATTTTCTCCCATCCCTCAACTCATAAACCCTCTAGACTTCTGGGTCTGATCCAACATAATTCTTTTGGACTTTTTATTTTTTTTCCTAGCTTGGGTATCATTCTCTTGGATTAGTAATTTATTGAGCTTGGCATTCCCTTTGCAATTGCTGCCTGTGCTGTCAGATTATTTGCTCATCTGACAAGCCCATGTCCTGCACACAGATGGCCATGTCCCACTACAACCCCAGCATCCTCCAAAGAAAGGAACTTCCAGAGCCATGTTGCCTTCTTGACATCACTCAGTAAGGAACTGGTTGGGAGGTGTGAGTTTCTTTGAACTTTATTTTCTTTTTTTAAATCCATGAAGCCTCTTGGCTCCTGTTTTCCCACCAGTTCCCAAGGGCAGGTGCCAGGTTCAGCTGCCCAGGGAGGTGATGCCGTAGCAGAGGAGTGGGATAGGGATATGGATTCCTCCTGGGATGTCTAGGTGTGAGGAGCATGGCGTGGGCTATACACACATGGCATGGGCTGTACACACACCTGAGCTTAGTCTAAAGGAGGTGCAGATCTGGGGTGTTTAGGGATGCTCTGCACTGTCTCTGGAGACAAAGACGTGCTAATGTGAATGAGACAGCTCAGCTCACGGGGAATGGGGACACACCACAACCCAAAAATGGCATTTCTCCCTGCTCCTGGGACTTCATGGCCCCTCAAAGACTTGTGTACCCCACCACAGAAAAGAGAGGCTTTGCCATATCCCCATCCTGCTGCAGCCCTGGATTCTTTGGGCCTCACCTGGGCTTGTGCATCCTGTGTTTGGAAAGCTTTGGACACAGCCTTTGTGCAGCTCCTGGTGTAGCAGTGTGGGATTTGGGAGCCCTATGCCATGGGCACAGCCAGCCCGGAGAAAAATGGGATTTTAGCGTCCCCTCCTCGGTGTGTTACTCTCACTCAGTAACATTGATGCAGTGTGAGTGCTGTCACACAATTAAGGATCCATCAGAATGTCTGTGCTCTAGTTCCCTGGCAACATTTGCACAATTTAAGAGCTGCTCTAGATTACAGAGCAGATACTAGTTTGCCTAAACAGGTTTAAAAACCTATCAAATTAAACTGGGCCAGGCAGCTCGTACAATGTGCACACCTAAATTGGTTTAACATTTGCATAAATCAGATTAAATCGGGGCTGTGGGATGGTTTAGGTTAAGAAGCCTGTGGCTGTTTGTGCCCAGCTCCTGGAGGTCTCTGCTCCTGCTGCCGTGTTGGGGTTGGGTTTGTGCAGCAGCAGCTGAACCCTTGTTTTCAGCCCTGTTTTGGAGGTGAGTGCTGGTTACACCAGATGCAGTTTGGCAGTGACAGCAACCAGAATTCCCCCACCTGCACGGGGACATCCTAATGGAGGAGGAAAACTGAGGGTCTAAGTGGCTTCTAATGGTGTGATTTGGAAGGTGGGAGGGTGGGTGGCAGCACTTGGCTGCAGGTGGGAGATTCAGATCAGGGCTGGTTCGGCTGCAGCCACAATTTGCAACACCCGGTGGGGTTTGCAAGAAGGGTGTCTCTCTCCAGGGGAGATTTTCAAGCCCGTTGGGGTTTGAATAGTGAAGCATTTGCTTGTGAATCTCAACATTGGGAGCACAATGTCTGGGGGTCCTGCCTCTCCTGCTGCCATCTCTCTGCATCAGCCTTGGAGCATCCTGGACGTGGTCCACAGGGGTGTGATGGTGGGAAAGCATCTGAGCTTTGAGCTTCCTCTAGTCAGCCTGTTTAGGAGCACGACAGGTAAGCAGCTCTGCTCAGACTTCAGGGATGATTCCATCTCCATCACTTGCCGCCGTGCAGGGGGTGGGGATTTACACACCCAGGGGAGGGAGGAGTTGAGTTACACCAGATCCTCACTTCAGAAACACCCTAACTTTACATAACGCCGTTTTCAGGGTTTTCCCCAGCTTTCACTGCTGCCTGTGGGTGGTGACACACGAGGTGATGTGGAGTTACACGGGGTAACTGCTCGCTGTGGGTGCAAACGGCACAAGGCTGGGGGCAAAGTGCTCTGGCGTGGAAACACCCAGCTGGGATGGCACGTAGTGGGCAGGAGAAGGAGGACGTGGTGTGTGCGGCTTCTCAAACTGCAATAATCCCGTGTCGGGGAAAATAGCTGCCTGTCTGGAATTCAGCGCTTCATCTCTTTGTGGTGCTGGAGTTGAATCCCGCTATCTTTCCCTCTGATCTGTTGCTTAATTGTTTTCTTTGTGGTGTCCCTGTATCCAAATCAGTGTTGCGAGTAATTCCACGGCTGATTTAAATCTAAAAGGTGCTTTCCCTAAAGTCTTGATCCCTCCATTTTGCTGTAGTGAAGACAGCAGCGATGGACACACTGCCTGCTTCCCTCCCGTGCTGCGACGCGTTGTGTTTTGTGCAGCAAAACCTGCAGGAATTCAGGATTTATGTATTTTTTTAAGCTAATCGTCAGCTCTGACATCATCAAGTGTTTGCTCTGGTTCCTGGGAATTGTAGATGGGCGCTGCTTGGAGCTTGCACTGATCAAGGTTTCCCTCCTGCTGCGTCTCTCCTTTGTTTCCCGCGGTGCTGTCGCTCCCTGGCAGCGGTTTCAGCTCTTTCCCTCCCTTGGCTGTGGAGGTAGTTGGGAGCTGAGCAGCAGTTTCCACTCAGCACGTGAAATTCCCGTGTCCAGCACGGTCAGGATGTGTGGGAAGCAAAGGGGATGGGCAGAGCTGCATCCCACTGGGAGCTCCATGGGGTCGGCAGGTGGGGACCGAGCCCTCTTTCCTTCCCTGCAGGAAGGGATGTGCCCGGGATAGAGGGATGGCCCTGGGTGGGAGGGGAGGGTGACAGGGAGGATTCGGTGTGGGAAGCACTTCAAAGGCTTTTTAGCAGGAACTGTTGCAATAGGAGAAGGGGGAACCGTTTTAAAATGAAAGAGGGTTGTTTTAGAGTAGATATAAGGAAGAAATCCTTCACAGTGAGGGTGGGGAGGCCCTGGCACAGGTTGCCCAGAGAAGCTGTGGTTGCCCCATCCCTGGAAGTGTCCAAGGCCAGGCTGGACAGAGCTTGGAGCAACCCGAGATAGTGGAAGGTGTCCCTCCCCGTGGCAGGGGGTGGAACTGTGTGATCTTTAAGGTCCCTTCCAACCCAAACCATTCCACAATTCTACAAAAAGCGTTTTTCAGGATGCCATGATTTCCAACAACAACTTGTTCCTTGGGATTATTCCTCTCCCTTCCTGGCTGGTGCATCCAGGATGGGTGCTGAGCACCACAGCCCATCACCCTCACCTGCAGGCAGGTGCCTGGGAGGGACAAGGTGCTGCTGGTGCTGTCTCCTGGCCAGGTGTGTTGAGCTGAACACCCTGCAAAGAGCAGGAGGATGCTCTGGAGACCCAGAGACACTGGGACAGGAGAGATGTAGATGGCTGGGCATTGTGGCAGCCAGTGCAAACCATTTATGAACCAACTGGTGTTTCTGTCCCCTGGCCCTGGTGTGGGGTGGTCAGCAGTGCATGGACCTCAAATCAACCCTGTGGCATTTTGCACTGGACCATCACACACCACAGATCAGGAACCCCCCCCAGGTCATCTCCTTCCCTCCAAGTCGCCATTTTATTTTCCTTAAACATTTATGTATAACCGTACACTAACCTATAAAAATTAGTTTAGGATGGCTGCCAAGAAAATCTCTGCGGTGCCTTGTGGGTAACTCCCTGTGAATTACCATAAAAGCTGTAGTGTGAGGCTGTGGTGGCAGTTGTGAGGATGCCAGTCATCACGCTCTGTATTTAAAATTCAGATGAATGTGTAATGCCTCCGTGGCTGGATTGCAGCAGCTCAGAGCTCTCCTGGTGCCCCTGCCCTGCGTGCTCTGTGCCCACTCTTGTTTTTTTAATGTCATCTTGTGTTCTGCCAGCGTTTTGCCTCATTGTAAAATGCAACAGGTAGCAAAACGTGGGCAAGCCATGCTGGGAGGGAGAGTGGTTTCTGATAGCTTCCTCCCAGGAGGGCCCAGCCTCCTGCTTCCATTGAGCCAGAGGCAATATTTCACTTAAGGGAAAAGCCATTCTGTGACCCTTCCCCTCCACATCCTGCATGGACAACAGCCCATTTCCGAGGGAGCTCTAGTTCTGAGACCCAAACTCACTCCAATAAATGGAACAGGAGTGGTCTCACTGTGCACAGGGGATCTCACTGCTGTGCTGGAGGAGGCTGCAGTTCCCTCACCACTGAGCCAGTTCGTGTTGCTGTTCCTCTCTGTGCCCTTGGAAATCCAAAGGGTTTCTCTTTGTCTGTTGTTTTTCCTCTGGAGCTGTGAGCCAAGGTGACTGTGGGTCTCCAAAGCACAGCCTCACTCCAGGAGCTTGGTGTGGTGCTTGGCAGAAGGTGGTGCTGATCTGCTGGGCATGATGGATCATTTCATTTAAATTTTTCTGAAATATAATATTCATCTTGGTGTCACTG
The DNA here is from genome assembly GCA_013390005.1 of Calyptomena viridis. NCBI lineage: Eukaryota > Metazoa > Chordata > Aves > Passeriformes > Eurylaimidae > Calyptomena > Calyptomena viridis. The sequence continues at coordinate 406,389 of WEIV01007654.1, read as the reverse complement.
TCCCACCTTCATTATAGCTCCCTGATAAACATCTCTAATCTGAGAGCGATCCATACCCTGCCAGACACTGCCTGGAAATAATGAGCACATTTTTGGAGCCAGGAGAAGGTGTCCTGGGGATGTGTCCCTGCTCTCCCAGCCCTGGCTGATAAATAAAAGCTGTTTTTCCCAGGTGGATTTGCATGTGGCTGTTTGGTCCAGGGCTCTAAAATGGTGGTGATTGGATGTAACCTGGTGTCCTTGTGAGTATCCAACAGGGATTTCTGAATGCAGCCCCTGCCCTGCCTCTGGCTGAACCCCCTGCACACTGGGCAGCCTTGCTGCCTTTTCTCCTGTGGTAAATCCCTGCTGCTTTTCTGAGTGGATTCCAGCAGGAAGGGATGTAGTTTTCCATCAGCTCTCCCAGGTGCTGGTGGGGTGATGGCCCTGTGTGCAGCAAGGCACGTGCCACATATGGTTTTACCTTCTCCCTGCAAGTCCAGAGCACCCACAGGAGCTGGCAGGATCCAACCCAGTCCCAGGAATGGTTCAGCCATCAGTGTGATCCTGGGGGAACAGGCTGATTTGGGACATGCAGCACAGCCACAGTGGTCTGTGCATCCCCACACTGCCAGCAGCCAGGGAGCATCCAGCACAGTGCTGCTCACCCCGTTCCTCTCCTGGCTGGTTTCACACCAAGGAAGGGCTGCTGTTTCACAGAGCTCTGCCTGTGGGAACTCAGGATCGTCCCTCCTTATCCAGCACAGCCAGGTGGATCTGTGCTTCCCAGCTTGGCCACCCACTCCAGAGCAAAGGTGACCTCTGCTTGTCCAGGATGGACTTTTTTCACCAGTGCAGCAGTGGGAGAGGGAGGCTGCTGGTCCCACATGCCACTGGGACTGCCCTGCTGCTGGGAGAGTTGTTGGCTGATCTTCCTCTGGGGAACCAGCTCCTGATCATCTCCAGGATTTTGACATTCAGCATCCAAGTTGAAATGTTGTGAATCCCCAGAAGCCTTGTACAGACCTGACCTCTTGGGCTGCTCTCCTGGAAAAGGTCTTTCCTCTTCCTGCATCTCTGCATCCTCCTCTGTGTTTGACCAAGGACAAGCTGAATTTTCTGCTGTTTTGGGATTTCCTGCCACCTCTGTTCCTCTCTGGCATCCAGGCCCTGAGACTCATAGCCTATTTCTGTCCTCTTGCAAAGCTCATCTGGAAGAGGGAAAATCCCTCAATTTGGAGTCCCTGAGCACCATCCATCCAGAACTGACTCCACCTTGCAATCCCTTCTGCTTCGAGATGCACTCAGAGCCCCAAGGAGAGCAAGATCCCTGCTAACTCCTTCCTGCAAGGACTTGTTGCACCATGCTGATAAGAAGACTTATTTTTTCCAGGAGCCCAGAGCACACCTTGGCACCCTCAAAGGCTGAGGATGAACCTGCAGTTGTGCCCTGAGTGGAGTTGGGTGCCAGGCAGGACGAGCCACCATTGCTGTGTGTCCTGATTCCTTGGGAAGGGATGAGGAGGAAGCTCTGGCTGCCACTATCACATTTCATCTCCTTGATTTCAGCAGCCTGACCTGTCTAGAGCTGCAAGGTTGTGTTTCTGGCCCCTGGGGCTGCTCATGGACTACGTGCCCAAAGGTCCTGTAAGGGGATTTGGGAAAGACCCCAGACCACAGCAGTGCTCTCAGCATCTGCTCCTGAGCAGCAGGATGGCAGCTTCCATGTTTTATCCATTCATCCCTCTGCAAAGCAGCTTGAAAACCCCCAGGCTGAGCAGCTGCCCCAGCAGTGTGGAGAACATGAGCATCCCTTTGCTTTTTCTCCCAGCAGAGGTGACACGGGGACGGCACCAATCCGGCAGCACTGAGATGTGCTGATCCAAAAATAGGTGTAAGGTTGCTTTGAAAAGGGGAAAAGGAGGGAGGTGGGAGGAACTAAAGTGTTTCTTGGAAGTAAGAGAGAAAGGTGAATGAAATCCTTGATGGCTCTCACAGCTAAGGCTGCCCCAGGGAGGGGAGGTGTGGGGGTTTGGAGGGGTGCCCACATGGGTACCACGGGCCTCTGGTATGTGCCCAGCCTGGCAAGGAGCTGGATTTTGGGCTGGGGGGGGGAGTAGTGAGGAGGGGATGAAGAGAGGACATGAAATTTTTGTGCCTGGAGGTCTGTTTTCAGCTGGCAGAGTCTTCCTGGTCCAGGTGTGACCCATCTGGGACATTGTCCCCAATGTCCTACCTCATCCTGTGCTTTGTTACTGGGCTGTCCCCCCTTGTCGAGGATGGGTGATGAGGTTGGGTCTGTGCTCTGTCTCTAGGGGAGCTGGGGGACAGGACTGGTGAATTGAGGGGGAACAGGCCCTGTCTGCACTGTCTCTGGGTGACTCCTCAAAGGGGTGAACTCCAATGGGATGGGAAGGGAAACTGGGGAAGAAGAGCACTTCAGCTCTTGCCCAGAGCCTTTCTGCCAAGCACTTTGTGCCACTGTCCCCATGGTGTGGCCAGGTCAGCCCACGGAGCACATAGGCTTGGATTTCACTCTTCAAAACCACCCAGAGCCAGGCTTTAATTAGGCTGCGTTGTCGTGTAACAGGATCTCTCAGCCCAGTGCTTTGTTCTTGGCTTACCCTTGACTTTTTCCAATGTCTTTAAGCAAGTTGTATTCCTTATCCTCCATTTCTCATCCTCCATCCTGCCTCCTGCACACAGATGCTCTTGAGGCAGGGCTGTCCAGCAGTGTCTTGAGCAGTTGTGTGTCCCCAGAGAGCCTTGTTCTCCTCTGAGCCCTCTGAACCTTCTCACGAGGAGCATTTATGGGTGTCTCAATTGCAGGTTTTTCTAGGAAGTATCAGAGGAATTTGTGATGCTGTACTCACGTCAGGGCCCCAGAACACTCTGCAGAGAGCTTTAATCTTAAAATAAAATCAAAGCAAGGCTTTCAACTTGGATTTTTCTTTGGAAGTCACTTTATTTTAAAACCTTTTTTTTTTCTAAGTAGTCCTTTAGGAGGGAAAAACCCTCATATCGTGAAATCTTGCGTATGTAAATAATTGCTGGGCTTGGGCTTTTTGAAGTCACAAGATGGCTGTGGTGCCTCAGTGTCCTCATCAAGGCAGTGCTGAAAGTGGTGGCATCACATGGAGGTCTGTCTGTCCATCCTGTTCCGTGTGTGTGTCCATCTCTTGGCTCTGCTTGCAGCCACGGCCTCTGGATATGGATAATAGGAGCAGGAGGGAGTGGGACCTTTGATCATAGAATCCTAAAATATCCTGAGGTGGAAGGGACCCATAGGAATCATCTGGAAGTTCACTTTGGCACAACTGAGCAGGAGTGGGAAAACCCACATCGCCACCGAGCAGCATCGCCCTGGGGAAGGTTTGGGAGCTCTTGGGGGAGCTTTGGAGGGGATGGGATGGGATGATGGGAGTCTCAGCACGGGGAGGATGGAGTGGGTGGCAGCAGATGGGTGTGGGGGGGACAGTGCTGAGAAGGAGGTGGTGGAAGGGACACCGGGTGTGGGAACAGCCCATGTGGCCCCAGTGCTCAGCTCAGTGCCAGCTGCTTCCCAGCGAGGCTCCATGGCCACCCCCTCCCAGGAGGATGCAGGGAAGCTGCTGTGGGAGTGGGAGCTCCTTGCTGCTGTGGGGGAGTCCAGGCTCCATCTCACCCCCGTGGATGCTCACGGAATGCCTCCAATGGATGTTTNGAGTCCAGGCTCCATCTCACCCCCATGGATGCTCACATGGATGTTGCAGCACTGGGTACAGGACAGGAGGCTGCTCATGAGCCAAGCCTGACCAAAGTCCTGCCTTCCTGTTCTCTGGTCCTGGGCTCAGGCTCCCCTGGAAGTGTTTCTGTAGGTTTCTGTTCTCCCATGTGCCCCAGAGGCAAATTGGAGCAGTGTCCCTGCTCTGCATCTTCTGGGGCAGAGGAGTTGGAAGCCTTTCCCACTGATAGGACTGGGAATTGCTTAGGAAGAGTGACGGGCCGGTGTGGGAAGCAGCTTTTGCTCTCCCACCTGGCACCTGCTGTGCTCTGGGGTGGGACATTGGCATTTTGGGACAGGACTGTGGTATCTCAGCAGGACTCTGGTGTGCTTTGGGCATTGCACAAAGCCCAGAGCTTTTGCAAAGGAGGGATGGGAGATGCTGCAGCCAACTCTGGTGTTGACCCCTCTCACTGGGGACTGCGTGTGAGCAGAGGTGCCTTTGGGGTCAGAATCAGCTTTGTGACATTTGGGAGGCTCCAGCCCCATGATGAGAACACAGAACCCTGCAGCAGCTCCTCTTCTCCCCAGACTCCTGCAATTAAACACCCAGGCAGAGCTGTGTGTGCAGCAAAGCTGCCGGTGACGAGCCCGGTGGCTCTGGGGACAGACAGACACGACCGTTCTCATGTCCAGGCACTTCCATAGCTCACATAGCTGGGCCCTGTGCCGTGGGGTGTCCTGTTCTGCCTCATCTCCAGGATTGCCCAGGCTGTAACTGTATGTTCCCAGCAGTAAATTCACCCCTGATGGGAGGTCTCGGGTTCCCTCTGGGCTGGAGGAGTGCCCAGGAGCCGCAGTGCCCGCGGCGTGTCCCGGCGGGGAACGCAGCCCTGTCTGTGTCCGTGGCCTTTGTGACTGGCTCTGGCTGTGCTGACACAGCTTTTGGGTCCCTCTGGGTTGGAGGCAGGGTGCCCTGAGCACTGCTCATGGAATAACACGGCAGGAACCCTTCTGGACATCCCTGCATCTGAGACCCGGCTTGGGGGAGGCAGAGGACGTAGCAAAGCCCTGCTCTGTGATTCACTGCTGGAGCTGTCCCTGCTCCTGGTAGGACACAGGTGGCTCTGCCATGCTTCCAGTGTGTCCTACACTGGTGGGAGATACCCCATGTGGTTGTGGGGACAGGGAAATGTGATGGGCCCAGCAGGCCCCTGAGTCCAGGGGAGTGGGGTGGAAGGGGCTTGGGGGGTCAAGGAGAGCAAAAAGGGCTTGTCTGCAGTCAGGGGTGAGTGCTTGTGCTCTGGCATTGGGAATTAACATCCCTCTGTTTTGCTGGGAGCTGGTGGGACTGGGAGCACTGGGTTTGTGTCTGGGGTGTGTGTGGGCTGCTGTTCTCCTTGTCCCCAGTGGCCCCATCTGCCCTGTTCCCCTTCCCTTCAAACTGTGCAGGGGTGGTTCTGGGAGAGCTTCTCCCGACCTTTCCAGCTCCGTGCCCTCAGCTGCCACCAACTGACATGGTGACATTTCACGTCTTGAGTGCCTGAGCAATTTCATGAAGAAAAAGCCAGCAGAAATGAAATGCTTTGGCTTTTTGTCTCTGACAAATTGGATTTGTTAACCTGAAGATTCATCTGTCAGCTGGCAGGGCCCCTCTGCAGCTGGCAGCCGATGGGACGGTGGGAAGAGAGGGAAAAGTGTGGCTGGGACATGAGAAAGAGGAGGAGGAGGAGAAGGAGGAGGAGGAGGAGGGAGTGTCTTACCAGCAGTGTGTAGTATTTGCTGCATTTGGAAGCTTTTTTGGAAGACCCGAGGCTTTGCATCAGGCATGGGACAGCTGAGCTGCTCGTGCTGCAACCCAGCCTGGCCCAGGTGGCAATTGCTGTTTCTCTGTCCTGAGCCAGGCAGGTGCAATCTGTGCCTGTCTCCATCAGTTGAGTGATGCTGGTTTATATCAATGTGCTGTGGTGGAAAAGCAAAATTACGGAGTCACAGATTGGTTTGGGTTGGAAGGGACCTTACAGGATCGTCCAGTTCCACCCCCTGCCTTGGGCAGGGACACCTTCCACTATCCCAGGTTGCTCCAAGCCCTGTCCAACTTGGCTGTGAACATTTCCATGGATGGGGCAGCCACAACTTCTTTGGATGTACCAAGGCCTCATCACCCTCACAGGGAAGAATTCCTTCCCAGTATCCTATCTCTCCCTGCTCTCTTGTCAGTTTGAAGCCATCCTTTGTGTCCTGTACCTCCAGGCCCTTGTCCCAAGTCCCTCTCCAGCTCCCTTGGAGCCACTTTAGGCCCTGGAAGGTGCTTTAAGGTCTCCCAGGAGCCTTCCCTTGTAAATCCCTTCTCCATGTGAACCCACACCCGGGCGTGTTTGGACAGGGCAGTGCTGGCAGAGCTGCTGGGCCCTGGGCACAAGCCTGGCATGTTTGCACAGAGCACGGCCCCATTCCCAGAGGGAATGCAGGCACCAGCCTGTGCCACTGCCCGCCAGGACTCAGCGTGGATGGATGGGCAGTGGCACAGGACCTGCTTTCCAATCACATGTGCCTATCATGTTATTTGTGGTGTGTGTAGGCAGGTAGAAGATGCACCCCCAGGTCCCTTCTGCCATCCCCAGGGAGCGTGTGGGTGCAGGAGGAGGTCATTCCTTCTGCTTTCAGGCTCTGCTGGAGAGCTCTGCTCAGACTTAATGCAGTTTAACCCTGCTCTGGGGATGGGCACGAGGGTCCCTGGAGGGCTGCACAGTTGCTTCCCTTCATTTTTCCTTTATTCTAAGAAAGAAAGAAAACAAACAAACAAGGCTCTCCATGAAGGAGGGTGTGTGGGGAGAGCCAGCTCCCTGTGGAGAGACATCTCCCTGCCCAAGGGCTGCCAGCAGCCACTGCCTTGATGTTTTGGGGTGATGCTGGTGGTGCTGGAGCTGCTGCTCTCTCTCTGTGTCCCTGCTTCCCCTGGGCTATGGCACATTCCTGCTCCAGCTCCTTGTGTCTGAGCCTTGCCTTTCCCTGGCAGTGGATTTGTCGTCAGCCCTTGGTAGATCCATTACTGCCCACGTCCTCCCTGTGGCAGCTTCCAGCCTGCCCTGGGGTTTTGCAGGTCTCGCTTGGCTGCTCAGCAGGCTCCAGTGTGGGATGGCTGCAGGCTTGGGAAGACTCTCCAGTGCTGCTCATATGGAAAACACTCTCAGTAACCACAAAGAATGGAGATGGTGCTAAAAAAAAAGCACAAATAGAGGTCATCTGTAGGGGGCTGCAGGATGGGGACAGTGAAGCTGCCTCACGTGATTTCTGCTGGGCTTGTGTGACTTGAGAAGCCCCTTCCTAGGAGGATGTCAAAGTGGAGCTGTGCAGGTGATGTCCCATCCTGTGGATATTCTTGGACTGGGTGCTCCCTCCAGCCCATGCAGCCCCCAGGAGATCACCACCAAAACACCCAGCTGACAGTCCCAGTGGTGTTTCTTCAGGAGGAAATTGGTTTTTTGCTTGCATGAGTCCTTCTGCATCAGCTGCTTCTTGGAGCAATCCCATGGGAGAGCAGAAAGCGAATCCTGAATCCTCCTGTGTGAGCAACCACAGCCACTGGGACAGGAGAGGAACTTCAGATCCAAGAGGGATGTTGGGCACCTGAGCTGGCTCTGGCTTGCTGCCAACATCAGAAGGTTCCAGGAGGACTCAGGAATGTGGCAAATGCCTTGCTTGGGTCTTGGCATGATGTTGGAGGACTCAGTAATGTCCAGCAGCACCACAAGCCACTGACTGGTGTCTCCCATGACTGTGCTTTTCCAGGAAACCTGTTAGAGAGGGAAGCATCTTTCTGTCCTAACATCCCACAAGATCCTCACACCTGGAACATCAGGGATGCGTGGGAAAGTCCAAGGCCAGAGGCTGTGTTTGAATTTGAGGTGCCCAAGCTCTCCCTGATCTTCAAGTAGAACAAAGCTCAGGCCCAGCAGGCAGTGAATCCTTCAGGAAAGTGGCTGCCAGAAGAAACCGAATGGAGTAAAAAATCCCTTTTTCAATTTTCCTGTGTCTAAAGTGCAAGTGGGAGAGTTGGACCTGGCCTTTTCCAGTGTGGAGAACAAGGTGGCAACTTTGTGCCCAGGGCTGGTGCCATGGATGTGTGTGGCATCTCCTCCTGGCTCTGTCACCTCGATGTGAGGATTTGATGCATCCTGCTGTTTAAAAATAAACAGCGAGTTATTTTGGGCTGGGGAGGCAAACCAATCAACAGGCCAGTGGATTTCCTCCATCATCCTGGATGCTGCACGAGGGAAAAATTAATAAAGTACCTGCCATCCCCAGGAGTGATTTGTTAAAGCCAATGATAACGATGGGCAAAATTGAATTCCTGCTTATGATGGGTTTGCTCACGCTCCTGTGCTTCCACTCCCTCTCCAAGGCATTGCTGTTCCTGTCACTGCTGTGGTGGGAAAGAAGATACTGATCTGCTGTCCCAGTCTGAGCTTTTCTAGCCTTGTGCTCTGAGAATTGGGTTCTTTTAGGTGTTTTGGGATCCACAAGAAATCTGGATTATCCATAGAGGGTTGTTACTCATTTATTGGTAGGTTTGGGCCTTTGGAGGCTTTTCAGAGCTTTTCAGAAACTGTGCCCAGTGAAAACCACTGTGTGTGGTGGTGGCTGTTGGAGGAAGGATGGTTGGGAACAGGCTCCACTCTCTGCTCTGCTGCAAACCAAGGGACATCATTTTTCCAGTTCATTCCTGAACTCTCCCATCTTTGAAATAGGCACAAGCAGAGTCACCCTTCATCAGGAGACAAGACTGTGAATCCATGAGGTTTTCACATGACAACCATGAACTTGGGAAGATAAAGCCTTCCTTGGGCTGCTGAGAACTCGCTCAAAGGAGCAGCCAACATTACCTGGCTCCTGAGGGCTGTTGGCTGCTCTGTGTTTGCCCTCCAAAGGTTCACCAGAAACATTTGGCTTCTGACTTAGAGAATAAAACACCACATCATGGGAGCAGCCACCATCTCAATTACAGAGTTAATGATGCAGGAAGGCTGAAGGAGTATCACGTGTCCCCTTCCCAACCCGTGTTCAGTGGCATCCAAAATACTCCTCCTGCAGCTTCTTGCAGTTTTGGGGGGCTGCCTTCCAGCTGCTGCTGTTGGTTCTCTGTGGAACTTTCCTCCTGGTCAAGTCTTTTCAGGAATATTTTGGGCCAAAGGTGACAGCCATGCAGGATGTCACCTGAAGAGAGATTTGGGGTTGTCCAGCTGGAAAACGGGGCTGTTTGGTCACTGGTTTAGTGCTGTGAGTGTTTTGTACTTCTCAGTGGAGTATTAACTATGCAAACAGCAGGTTGAACAGCCATGAGAGTAAGAGCCAATCCCAAATACTGAAGTGTGGAGGCCAGAGGGAAAGCTGAGCAGGTGAACACTCACACCCCACACCTCAAGTGGGAAGAGGTGTCTTGAGAGTTGACTTGAGAAGAAAAACCTTTCTCCCCTACCATTTTGGGTAATGCCCCATCCTTAACCTCATCCACAGGAGCCCTTTTGGCATCAGGGAGGCTGAAGGCAGTGTTTGCCACTCTATGTTTTGGGGTTTCTTTGGTGATGAATATTCTCCTCCCCCACAAAATCCCCCTCTTCAAGCTGCTTTCATGTTCAAAGCAAGACAAACGCAGCTCCTCCTGCTAATGAACCTTTGCTGGCTGCCCCAGCCCGTGGGTGGGTGTGAAGAGCAGATCTGGATTTAGCTCACTGCTGGTGAGGGTTTGGGAAAAAGAGGGGGAAAGTCCCTTTGGAGCTTATTGTTGCTGTAGGAGATTCAGGCTCTGTGGCTGGGGGATGTGAAGTGGCACAAAGTGGCCCTTGAGCTGCAGGTTTGATCCATGGTGGTGGATGGAGCTCCCAACCCACTTACCACATCTCACAGGTCCTGTCACAGCACCAATGAATATTTAAACTGAGAGTTGATCTGAGTTCAGAGCATTTAAATTAAACACAGGGCAAGTTGTGTTTTTAAGCTGCTGGTGTCCTGGGAGCCCATGGATGGAGAGGACCCACATCAGCAATGTCTCACTTTGGAAAGGCAGCAGCTGCCTCTTTCCATTTGGGTTCATTTTGGGGCTCTAGGTTCCCCTGTACCTGTCTGTGCATCTGCAACCCCTCTGCAAGCAGAGCAACACATGGTCTTTTTAGGGAAAAAACCCCATTCTGCAGTGATGACAAATGAACTAAAATTTCATTGCTCTTGGAGGAACAGAGAGATGATGGAAATGCCCATCTGCCAGTGATGCCCCATCCCTGGCAGTGTTCAAGACCAGGCTGGACAGAGCTTGGAGCAACCTGGTGTAGTGGAAGGTGTCCCTACCATGGCAGGAAGGTGGGACTAGATGGTCTTTAAGGTCCCTCCAACCCAAACCATCCCATGATTTATGATCTCATTCGTGCTGGATGCAAGCAATCCTCAATCTTGTCCTTATTTCATCTGTTTTCATCTGAGGGTGGTGGGTCTGAGGCTGAAATTATCCCAAGGGACCCTCTCCAAGCTGCCCTTCAAAGGGTGGGCTGGGTTGAGTCTCCCAGTTCCCCCATCCCAACGTGCAGGGACCTCACCACAAACACTCCCAGTAACGTCGTGTGGCAGCAACTGTGAGTGGCCCAGCCCTTCTCTGGCACAGAAAGGACAAATTAAATAAACATGCTTGATTGCTTAAACATTTGTTTTTTAAATTAGCAGCAGCTTTTTTATATTAAAGTCTGTGGATATGCTGCTGGGGAACACTTTAGCAAGTTGTTTTTTTCTTCCTGGTGCTACTTTTCCAGAGTGATTCGTGATTTAAAAACCAAATGCAAAATGCAGGCCAAGTTTGAGGTTTAATCCTGCAAAAGATGTCGATGGGAAGAAACTGCACTGCTTGGAGCTGTGGGGCCCTGTTTGGATGCATGATGGGACAGGCCTTGAGAGGCAGCAGGGTTTGCAAAGTGTGGTGTGCAAGTGCTGGAGAGAAGTGTCTGAATTATGGAATCCCAGAACAATTTGGGTTGGAAGGCACCTTAAAGCTCATCTCATTGCACTCCTCATCTTCCACTAGTCCAGTTTGCTCCAAGCCCCATCCAGCCTGGTCTGGAACACTTAGGAATGGCTTAAGGTGCTCCACGAATGTCTCCAGCTGCTCAGGAAAAGTCTCAGTGGTCCCAAAGTTGTCCAAGTGTTGGGATTTCCTCCAAGAAGGTGTGTGGAGGTGTTGAGGATGGGTCTGTAAGTGTGTGTGATCAGCAGCCCCTGTGCTCTTGGTGAGCTGGGCTTGGGCACCAGCTGGGCTTGGCATCTTCCACTCCATGCATGGCACAGTTGGTGACTCTTTTCTCCAGCTGTGCCTCTGGTTTTGCTTCCACTCTTTGGTCTCTGTCCTGTTTAGGTGGCAGAGAGGGTTACAGCCTGTTCAGCATTGCAGGATGAAGGGGTTTAGATGCTGCTCTGAGAGGAACCAAGGTTGTTAAATGGCATCTCTGGGAAGGGAAAATGCAGCCAGGGAGCAGCTAATGCTTCAGACTGACCTTGCTTGGAGCACATGGGGGGTTGGCTGTTTCCATAGACTTGCTATCAGTGTCCTAAAATAGCATCTGTGCCAGAGAATAACCGGAATAACGGAGCGTGGCTCCCTGGGTGTACCTGTAGGAGTTCTGTCCCTGCTGGGGCTTCCAGGGTGTGGGGGCACTGCAGATGAACTGTGTTCCTGTCATTGTAGGAAGTAAATAAATCAAGGTTCCACAATCCTGCTGGTTTCTGTGTCATCCCTCTGGGTTATTGAAAGCTCCCAGTTCAGGGACCAGCCTGGCTTGGGGGAGCCCACGGGAGGATTCTGGGCTGGTGCTGCTCATTTTCCCTTTGAATGGACTCCAGGCCACATCCTTAATTTTTTAATGAGTGGATGCATCCCCCATGAGCTCAGCTGACAGTGTCCATGCATGGATGGAGGATTGCCTCGATCCTCCCCACAAGCTGAGCAGGGAAGGGAATGGGGAAGCAGGGGCTGCTCCAAATCCTGGCTCTGCACCCTCCTAGAAGGCAACCAGTAGTGGGGTTTATTGTTGTTTTGTTTTTACGTATTAAAGGTTCAATAAATGGAATTAAATACTGTGAAACTTAAGGTAATTAAATGTGGAAGCAGAAGGAAAAAAAATTGTAAAGCATCCTCTCCAGGAAACTAATAGGCTCCATGCCTCCTTATCTTAATGATTTTCATAATTTAGCTGAATGCAGAGATAATGGATCTGATGAACCTTTCTGGAGCTGATTTGAGATTTAATGGGCGTCTTGCTGGGGAAGGGGTGGGGGCAGGTGCAATCAGTGTGCCTAAGGATGGAGATAAGAGCAAGAGAGGCTGGAATATGGAGGCCGACGGGTTTTCCATCCACGCTGAGTGCTCCCTCCTTCCCACCTGGAATTAACCTCGGAAATCATTTTCCAAGGCCACGTGGTTTCCTCCAGCTCTGCTCTGCCAGTGGGTTTTGCCTTCCTGCACAACCTCTGACCCTCCCCGGGCCGAGGGAGCCGCAAAGCCGGGATCATCTGTGTTAATCTGGTCTCACTGAGGCGGGATCAGTGAAACCACCTCGCAGATTCACTGTATTATGGAGCAGATTGAGGGACTTAGAGAGCAAATTTAATAAATATCATTTCGATATTACTTGGCGGGAAAAAAAATAAAAATCCTCCGAGTGGCTGATGTTGAAGCAGCCTGTGAAGGTGGTTAAAGGGGACGTGGTGTGTGTGAGGGGTTGGGGACAACACTGGATGTTGATGTGGGGTGATGGGGACAGGAGAAAAGGATGTCCCTTGGGGCTGGGTCACGGGAGCACATGCAAAAGCAAGTAGGGCTGAATGTGCTTGGGAAAGGGGGGGAATGTGGATGTTTGCCAAGGGATGGAGGCAGGACCTGTATGTTTGGTTCTCTCAGGTGCAGCTGTGGGTGTCCTGCTCCTGTCCTTGGCTCTCCATGGTGTGCACAGGGTGATTTTAGGAGCAGGGCTGGGTGTTGATGCTGAAGCTGACCCTGGACCCAAAGCAGCTTTGCTGTGTCAGTGCAGTGAAGGCTCTGTGGTGCAGAGCCAACCTGATCCCCTTGTACCCAGGGCCAAACCAGCAGCTCTCCCCGGGCACAGGGGTGGTGGCAAAGGTGGGGTTGGTTTGGCTGCCAACAATTTGCTTCATTTGATGAGACACAGGAACAGGCTGCCCAAAGAAGCTGTGGTTCCTCTGCCCCTGGAAGTGTTCAAGGCCAGGCTGGATGGGGCTTGGAGCAACCTGGGATAGTGGAAGGTGTCTTTGCCATGGCAGGGGGGTTGGAACTAGATGATCTTGGGTCCCTTCCAACCCAAACCATTCTATGATTCTGCCTGTCCATGAGGAGAGCGATGCAGCCAAGCAAAATCCGGCTAATAGAGCCCAGGGAAAGCTCTGGCCACAGGGAAAAGCTGGTGGTGAGTGAGATTTTTGGCCATGCCAGGGTGTGGGGATGGGTGCTGCTGCCTGTTGTTTCTTGTGGGAAGTGTCCTTGGATGGAGCATCTTCCCAAACCACTCCATTGAGGGCACCATGCCCACCCCATGCCTGTGCTGAGAACCCACAGCTGAAGGTGCAGCCCTTGCAGCCAACACACAGCCAAAGGGGCTGGTTTGTCTTTGTCCCTGGCAGGACCCCCTGCCTGCTGGAAAAACACTTGGGTTAGGAGAAATGTGTGACCTCTTGCTAACCCCCTTCCCTTTCCCCTCTCGCTCTGTGAGACGTTAAAAAGAAGGAAAAAAAAGAAAAAAAAAACACACACTGGGGCCAATCCAAGGAGGGCGAGAGCTGGGGACCATATCATTAAAATGCTAAAAATGAGCGTGCTGAAAACAGACACAATTGGGTATTTAAAGCTCTGAATGAAAAGAGTGTGTGTTAGCCGGCTTGTGGAGAGCCCGTCTCCCAGAGCCCCTGGAAAATATGTGGTCAAGCCCGCACCATTAACTTTTTGTTTCTGGTTTGTAAAGTAGCTGTGAAATCCTGGGGGGGGGACATGGACCCCACGTCCCTGCCAGGCCCACAGGACACCCGTGCTCTGCCAGGGGGTGGCTGTGCCAGTTGCTTGGGGTGTGTTGGGTAGTTTGTGCACACTGAACCCTTTGCGGTCCCGCGGTGATTTTTATCCCAAAATGGATAAAAATTCCCCTCAGCATGTGGACTTTGTGTCCGCTGCATCACCAGGGACCTTTCTGCCACCTCTGCTGGGATTTGCACCTTAGCTGAGGTGTGGGGTGTGTGGATGGAGGGTGAAGTGGGAAGTGGGACCCAGAGCAGCCCTTGCTCCAGCCCTGCCTCAGGCCAGCCACAAATTTACTCCTGGGTGAATCACCACTTCAGGGCTGTTGGATCATTTGTTTGCATCTTGGAATCATCAAATTGTTGAGGTTGGAAAAGCCCTCTAAGATCATCAAGTCCAACCGTTCCCCCAGCACTGCCAAGGCCACCACTAACCCTTGTCCCCAAGTGCCACATCCACACGGCTTTTAAACCCTTCCAGGGATGGGGAATCCTCCACTGCTCTGGGCAGCCTGTGCCAGTCCCTGACCACCCTGTGGGTGAAGAAATTTTCCTGATATTCAACCTAAACCTCTACTGGCACAACTTGAGGATGTTTCCTCTTGTCCTGTTGCTTTTTAACTGGAAGAAGGGACTCCTGGCTCCAGCCTCCAGTCAGGGAATTGTAGAAAGTGAAAAGGTCCTTCCTGAGCCTTCTTTTCTTCAGGTTGATTCTCCTCAGCTCCCTCAGCTGCTCCAGACCTTTCCTCATCTCTGTTACCCTTCTCTGGTCACGCCCCAGCACCTTCATATCCTTAATCCTGGACTTAACCTGGACAGCTCAGGTGCCCAGGGCTGTGCCAAGAGGTGTGAGGTCCTCCAGAATTTTAGGGTGCCTTTTTACATGGGAATGTGGATCTTTGCAGCCACACTCCAGCATGTTTCCTGCATCCCAGTTTGTCCCTGGGTGGAGGTTGTGGCCTCTGTGCAGCTGCAGGGAGGGTGAAGGGGTGTGGGGGGTTATTTCTGTGCACGTACACGGGTTTCCCTCGTGAGCACACGCAGAGGGATCCGCGTGGGTGCAAAATGCCCCTAAAATGTCTCCTAGGGCAAGTATTAACTGCCAGGCTGGGCTGAGCTCCAGCAGGCAGGAACAGATGAATCAGACACTTAATGGTAAAATCAAACCCCACAAAGTATCAAAAACAACCCAGCTCCAGCGGGCTGCTCTCTGCTGACCCCAGAGCCCCGGCGAGAAGGAATGAGAAGGGATTTTAAACCAAACTGGGATTTTTTTGGGGGGGGGTGTCACCGTATCTCTTGGCTGCCAGCCTCTCCGAAGGGAAGTTTCACCCCGCCTCCCGCGGTCTCGGATGTCAGGTTGGCAAGAAAAATCCCATCTGTTTTCAATCTGGATCCTCACTTCCATCCACCCAGCCTTTCTCCTCCCCGTGCTCCCCCGCTCCCAGCCCCCAGAGCTGGCGTGTGCGCCAGGCAGGCCTCGGTGACGCTTTTTTTTGCTTCTCTTTTTAATTTTTTTTCTTCTAAAAATGTATGTGGCCTCCTTTGCCCCCCATATCCCCCCCTTCCTCATGCTCCAGCACAGCCCTCTCTGCATCAGGGCCTGCCAAGAACCTCTCTGTGCTCAGCCCCGCTACGGTCGCTGGCTCAGAGAATTCCCAAATGACCCAGGATTTTCAACCCTGAGCTTTAAAAAAAAACAACCCAAAACCCCAGTAGAATATTTCTCTGTGTGGAAAAGAAAAAAAAATAGGCAAAATCAAGAGGGGAGGAGAGAGAAGAAGGAATTTTGTTGTTGTGATTTTTTTTTTATTTTTTGATTGGTTCCAACTTTTTGGTATGGTTTGGAAAAGAGTGAGTACAGAGTGTTTTGTTCCTGCCTGGAGATAACAGAGCTGCTCTGAAATCCTATATGGAGTCAATGCAAAGGCGTATACGTTGCAATGGTGATATCCTAATCTCTGGCTGAAGAAACCCTTTTGTTGCACACCCCCTCTCACCATTCTCTTTGCGTTTATATCTTATTTAAACTCTAAAGTCCTCAGGCTAGGAATTACCTTCTCCCTTTACAGATGGCTGCAGGAGCTCAGAACGGCTGTGCAGCTCCATGAAAAATAAATGAAGAAGGTTGTGGCTTTTGTTGATGGTTTTATTTCCTTTAGATTTTTTTTTTAGTGTTTTTAGGGGTGAGAGTTTATCTCATCACTAAGTGGAAAGGATGAGTGGCGCCGGGCTTTGTATGGCCAAAATATTGCCAAAAATCCCAAGGCAAGGGTTATCCCAGTGTCACTCCTGGCTGGAGTGGCCAGAGTGTGGCCGGGGTGTTGGGGGGCAGTGGGGCTCCTCGAGATCAGAGGTGAGGGGGGTTTTCCTTTTATTTTGGGGATTGCTGTGGAACAGGGCGGTGTGTGAGGGGACCCCAAAGGGCCCAGTATGGGGGGACAGACCTCAAAGGGTCTGGTATGAGGGGACAAAGCCCAAAGGTCCCAATATGGGGGGATAGACTCCAAAGAGTCTGGCATGGGTATGGACCCCAAAGGACCCTGTATGGACTTGACGACCCTTGTGGGTCCCTTCCAACTCAACATATTCTGTGATTCGCTGACCTGGTAATGAGGGGACAGACCTCAAATGCCTGGTATGGGGGACAAAACCCAGAGGATGTGATATGGGGGGAGAGCCCCCAAAGGACCTGGTATGGGGGGACAGATCCCAAAGGGTTTGTTATGGGGGGACAGACCCCAAAGAGTCTGGTATGAGGGGGCAGACCCCAAAGAGTTCGCTATGGGGGGACAGACCCCAAAGGGTTTGTTATGGGGGGACGGATCCCAAAAAGTCTGGTATGGGGGGACAGATCCCAAAGAGTGTGGTATGGGGGGGCAGACCCCAAAGAGTCTGGTATGGGGGGGCAGACCCCATAGGGTGTTGTATGGGGAGGACAGACCCCAAAGGCCTGGTATGGGGAGACAAACCCCAAAGAGTTTGTTATGGGAGGACAGACCCTAAAGAGTTTGGTATGGGGGGACAGGCCCCAAAGGCCTGGCACAGGGGACAAACCCCAAAGGATGAGATATGGGGGGAACAGACCCCAGAGGGCCCGGTATGGGGGGACAGACCCCATAGGGACTGGTACAGGGGGACAGACCCCAAGGGCCCCATATGAGGGGACAGCCCCCAAAGGGTCTCACAGAACTCCGAGAGCAAAGCGTGACCAGACTGGGGTGACTTGAGGGCCCTGCAGGAGGAGCGGCCGAGACCCCCAGGCCGGGCAGCGGCACCGGAGGGTCTCCGTGACGGTTCCCCCCTCGGGGGCTCATCCGAGGGCTGCGGGTCCCCCCGGGCCGGGCCCCGCGGTGCCCCCCGAG
>WEIV01007654.1:291297-389095 GCA_013390005.1 Calyptomena viridis | reverse complement strand
GTGGGTGAGTGTCGGAGCCCCGGCGCTCGGCCGGGCTTTACTTGCGGGCGATGGGCGGCGGGGCTGGGATGGAGCGAGGGCTGGGGGCGGCTTTGGGAAGGGGATCCCGTTCCCTCCCTCCTCCTTTCTCCCCTTCTCTCTCCTCCTCATCCCTCTCCCCCTACCCTCTCCCCATCCCTCTCCCCATTCCATTCCCTCTCCCCATTCCATTCCCTCTCCCCATTCCATTCCCTCTCCCCATTCCATTCCCTCTCCCCATTCCATTCCCTCTCCCCATTCCATTCCCTCTCCCCATTCCATTCCCTCTCCCCATTCCATTCCCTCTCCCCATTCCATTCCCTCTCCCCATTCCATTCCCTCTCCCCATTCCATTCCCTCTCCCCATTCCATTCCCTCTCCCCATTCCCTCTCCACATCCCTCTCCAGCCAACGGCTCACGGGAGCGTTTTGCTGCAAAACAAGAGAAAAAAAAACCCGTAAAAGCCATCTCCAGCATCCCCCCGTGTGCCGGGGCGCTCGCCTGCCGTACAAAGGACCAGCTCTCCAGCTCTCCCTCCTCTCCAAATTATCCCTCTTACTACATGTTTTCTTTCCGTGCTGGAAATGCCTTTTATTTTTTAATGAGTTAAAGGCAGCCCGGGGCCGCTGCAGTCGGGGCAGGACACGGGCTGGGAGCCTTTGAGTAACGGACAGAATTTATTCACTGTAAACATTGCACAACTTCTGTGCTCCGTTCCCAGGATTAAAATACAACTCATTTTCTCGGCTTTACATGACTTGTTTGCTAGTTATTAGGCTACTGCTCAAGCTCAAGATGCAGATTTGTCTAAAATGTATAATTTTAGAAACATAAGAGGGGGAAAAATAGCGCTTCATTTTGCTACGGGAACTGTGTAGCTGGAACTTTCCTGAGAAATAACCACATTTTATTGCTTTATTATTTTTTTTCTCACTTTGGCAAAAGGAAGGAACTTTTCTGTTGCAGGTAACTTTTATGTCAAGGCTCTGACTTGAATTCACAGCAGTTGGTCTGACTCGAGGCAGTTATAGGAACACTTGAAATTAAATTTAAATTTATATTGTTCGTTGGCGGAGAACTCTCCTGCAGTTAAGGAAAAAAGTGTAAAGATGAAGTTGATCATTACTATATATGAAAAGTGGTTTCTAACATTAACATTATGGTTCTTCTAAAAAAAAAAAAAAAAAAGGATTTTCTAGCCTGTGCTTTGTATGGCTGCATCTTGTTATCCTTTCATTTCCCTTTTCCTGAAAACGTCTCTTTGCGGAGGAAAAATCACAAATTTCAAGCACACTGGGATTGCCACACATGGAACTGAGGAACATCTGCTGGAAAGAGACTTTCTGAGAACAACAAACCACCTGCACTGAGACATTTTTCTCTGGTTGCCACCTCAGTGTTGGTCCATGCAGGGCTGTAGCCCATGGCCAGGCCTGTCAGCCCTGGTATTTTCAGGACTAATATTTATTTGCAGGCTTACACTGTTGATTGAGGTTTGTCTGCTGGGGTTTTTTCACCAAAAACGAAGAAGTGAAAAATGTGCATTTGAGCGGATCAGGCTGTTTTTAACATTTTCTTCAGGATTTGTGTTTTCTCCAATGTAAGGAATGTCTGGAGGGGGTTGGTGCCTTTTGGGCCACCCTCTCACTCCATTCCTGTGGAGGAGTGTGTTGGGATGAGTCTGGAGGAGGTGAGGAAGGCTGGCTCAGAGGGCTGAGTGAGGTGGGACTGAGCTGGAGGAGGGATCTGTGCTTCCCTCCTCCTCCTTCCAGCCCTGGAATGGGAACCATAGCACCATCTTTTCCTGTTACTGCTCCAAGAACCAGCCAAGTAGAAGGAGAGGGAATGGATCCCTATCTTTTATCACCATGTTGTTGATCCGGGGTGCAGGATGAGGTACATCATCTCCAGGAGAAGCGTGGAGGCTCCTTCCAAATCTTTCTGCTGCTTGGAGCGGAATTGAGGGAGAGGGGGAACATCAGGGCTCCTGCTCTGCTGTGTGGCTGCTCTGCAGCCTCCTCCTGCAGCCAAAGCAGGGATTTATCAAAGGCATTGAAACCAGAGAAGGCCCAATTATACTTTTGACTTGGAAGAGATGCATATCGGTTTTTGGGGAGGTGGAGGTACCAAAATAAACCAGCTGAAGGCTCAGTGTGCAGACAGAGAGTGAATTTAGTATCAGGTACTAAATTCCTGCAAAGGTGACAGTTGCAGCAGATATATGAGGAAATCCCTCATTACCCTGAAGAGCTGGAAAAGCAGGATATGGTGTTTTATTATGTTTCTTAACCTTGATCACAGCAAGTTTCAAACACCCTCTTTACCCTGGCTGTTGAATCTGCCCTGTGGGTACAGATTCTTGTACAGCAAAGCTATTTCACTAGATTTAATCTCTAAGGAGCGTGCCAGAAAAACAGCCTTTGGGGGAATGGCAATCTGCTGGCTTCCTGGTCTGTAAAAGGGGAATAGCAACGTGCAGCTCCTTGCTGGGAAGGGTTTTAGGGTCCACTGGTGAAAAGGGCTGAAGTGCCGTGGGTTGAATCATTCAGCCAAAAGGAGAGGAGGCAGAAGCAGAGGCAAGGCTTGCCCAACTCCCATGGCAGCGATGCCAGGAATAGACCTGGTATCTCTGATTTCTGCTCCAGCCTCCCTGTCTGTGTGGGCAGAGGCCAAAAAAGAGCAGCCACGCCGGTGTCACCCTGCTGTGAGCAGAGGAGACAACAGAGGCTGCACAACCCTCCTTGGTGCTTTTTTGGGGGCCGCCCCGCGGTGCCAGGTGTGGGAGTGACAACTTGTCTGACACCAAAGAGCTGGAGTGAAGCCACTGATCCTCATCCCCTGCCGACTTCTGTGCAGCCCTCGTGTAGGAAGGGCTTTGTAGGTGCTGCTCACCTGGGCTGAATTTTAACCACTCACCTGGAGATGAAAGGCACTCCATCCATTACCACTCCCCCCAAGCCATCCTCTGCTTGAAGAGATTTGGAACCCCGGGTATATTTTATTCCCGTGCAAGGCTTGGCATCCCGTGGCACCAGGGAAGTGTAATCTTGTTACATTTGAATTTATTTCACGCTGCGTTTGCGGGTGCGAAGAATGAAGCGGTAAAATTAGGGACTGTGGAAGGTGTGAGACACCGTGTTTGGCCAAATGCTGACAGTGGGAAAACATCTGCTGGAAGAGCTCTCTTTGAAGGAGTAGCTGCCCTTCCAGAACTCTTTTGTGGGAGTAATAACTGTTGTAGTAGGTGAAACCTCCTGAATCAGGAGGCACCTGGGAGCTGTGAACGTGCACAGGCTGAGGCAGGGATGGAGATCTGGCATCTGTCAAACACAACCCTTGAGTTTTCCTTGTCTTGTGCCATTTCTGAGGTGTCTTCTGCCTTAATTTTGCATGAGCTCGTGTGCACTTGGGTGAGTTTGTATCCTTAATGAAGCTGCTCTGCCCTTCCTTTCTATTTACAGATAACTTTTATGGGGTGGTAATGGTAAGAGTGTGTTTCCATTTCTCCGTGTACTGATTAGTGCTCTCATTAGCACTTAGTAAGTGCATTGCAAAAATCCTTCATTAAATCTGTGCGGAGGTAGATTTTATTTGTGTGATGGAGCCACAGAGTGCTGGGTCTCAGCACCAGCTCCCAAATCACAGGATGACTTACCTGCTAATTTTGCCTTGCTGTCAGGAAGCAGCATTGCAGCTGAGGGAATTGAGGCAGGGCCCCTGGTTATGGGAATTCTTGAGTAGTTCATTTGGGCATAATGCCTCTTTTTACAGTTGGTTCTCTATTACAAACAGATTTCTGATAATGGCACCTGTGCCATTCAGATGGGATCATTATTGTAAGAGCAGCAAGTATAGTTAGGGGATCAGGATGTGGGATTGATGTTGGATTGTTGTAATGGCAGAAGCAACACCATAAATAAAATGATGCTGCACTAAACTGGGTGTAAGAGGGAAAACAACAGTTCCAAATTCCCCTGGATTTGTGGTGTAGGGTCCCTGCCTGTGGAGGAGGTGGGAATGTGGGTGGCAGGGCTGTCCCTGTGGCACAGGGATGCTCTGGGCATGGGGAGGAGGAGGGAAACCATTAACTGGAGCTGTTTCAGGAACCAACCAGGGAGGTTGTTGCAATTAATTAAGAGAAGCGAGGCGTTGCTCTCTTCCTGGGTGTTGCTTTTGGGGTTCATTAACACAGGTTTTTGGGGTCGTGTTTCAGGGTTTTGCAGGCCCAGCCTGTCCCTCCTGCACAGCTTTGGGACAGTCTGTGCCTGCCAGCACGTCGCTTCTCCCATCCCGCTGTGGGAAATGTGGGAAAGATTGAAATGGCATTTGTGAAATAAGGATGGGGGTTGACAGTAAGTGGCCCAGTGGGGCCTGACAGAGGAGGCTGATGTCGTACAGTGCCTGAACACTGGAAGCTGTAGCACCAAACTGAGAAAAGGGAAGAAAGGGTAAAAAATCAGTTCATTTGAAAAGTTACTGAGAGTGCGGAGTGGAAATCATCCTCCTCCCCTCCACCTCTTTCCATGTGCAAATCCCTGGAGATGGGTGTGTTGTCTTACAGGGCGGGTTTGCAGTCGGGTTTAGCAAATACAGATAATCCAGATGGCTAATCTGGAGCGTGGTTTGGCCAGCAAAATCCTTCTGGCAGGCAGGAGGAGGATGCCGGGAGGAGGTTTGCAACAGTCGTCTTTAAACAAAGTCGTTGCTAATGCAGCTTCAGCCCCTCGTGTGGACGGAGCACAGATGTCTTGCTTGGGGTTTGATTATTTTTTTTTAAATAAAATCCCTTTTATTTTCCATCAGTGACCCCTGGTTTAAATCCCTGATGCACGGGGGGGAATTGTAACCCTTCGGTGGGCTCAGGCGTGGGTTGGGATTTGTCACCGTGTCCCCAGCGAGGGATGTGGCCTCTCCCTGTGCCCGGGGTGTGAGTGGCAGAGGATGCTCGGATGCTGCTCCCGTTATCGGGCTTTGAACTCACTTTTTGCCCGCGGCCCCATCGGGACAGGGGTGATGGGGAATCGCTTTTTGATGCTTGGCTCTGCCTTTGTCAGTGGACATCTGGTGCCAGGATTGCTGCTGTCGGGGCTGGGGGTGGGCTGCAAGGCCAGGGAATTTGATGGATTAGTGTGGTCGGAGGGCTGGGGGAGGGGACGGGTAGGGTTTCAGCTCTTGCTGCAGGTAGAGAGAGAATTTGGGGATTAGGGGCACTTTGCTGCAAACTGCAAAGTGAGGAGGATTCGGAGAGGGGGAAGGGTCGGGAAGAAAACAGTCATTCCAGTTTTCCCAAAGAAATGACATTTGTTTGCTCTGTGAGGCAGCACAAGGGAAATGTGTCTGTGTGTCCAGAGCAGGGGATGAAAAAAATCCACAGCAAATCTGGTGCCAGTCTGTCCCCCCAGCTTTGTCACCCCTGGGAATCCTGGTTGCTTGTGCCTGGCCTCAGGGTCACTCAGTTCATTCCCTGCTGCTTCCTATGGATTCAATAACCTCCTTCTCTCCCCAGAGATCAGATTAAATTAAAACTTTATCCTTTACTTAAGGAAGCGAGAGGCAGCCTCTCTCCATGCTCTGTTACAGGATCTGGGGTTTGCATGTCCCTGTCCATTTCAGGGTCCCTGAGGTCACCAAATGGGCTGCCCAGGGAATTGGCAGCTTTGGAGCCACTGGAGCAGGAGGAGGGGGATGTGGGATATCATCTGCCCCTGATCTCCTTGAGATTCTCCTCATCAGGAAAGATAATCCTGATTTCTAAAAGCTTTCCCTGAGGGCAGGTATTTCAATATGCCCTGGCCTGGGAAGGGGAAAATTGCTAGTTTTCCTGGTGTAGGAGCAGCCTTTTGGGAATATTGCCAGGATGGATCACCTTTCCCAGAGCTCCCTGTGCCTGGTGTCTGTGTATGGGTGGAAATGTCACTTGTCTGCCTCCAAGAGCAGGAGGGTTGGCATGGCCATGAAGGCCACCAGGAACTGGCCAAAATGGGGACCTCGAGGAACAGCCACAGTGAAATCCAATCTCCCACCAGGATCAAATCCATGTGTAAAATCTGCCTGGAAGATTTAGTGTCTGTTGGCTTTGCCTCCTGGAAATGCTGTAGCAGGGAGGTCACCTCTCCAGGACGCACGTTCAGGCCTTTAATTCATGTTTTGGGGCTCCACTTGTGTGTCACAAACATTGGGTTTGTTCAGGCTGGATTTATTCCAAGTGGGAAGGACGTATGGAACACACAGGACATACCCTCCTTTCCCCATGTGCAGCAGAGACAGCCCCAGCCAGGCAGGGAGTTCCCTTTTGTGTTGTAAAATAAGCCTTTGTAAGTGTTTTTTTACCCCTTTTCCAGCAGAAATTGAGAAAATTGGAAGCAGGGAAGAGCAGGAAATTTGTGTGTAATGAAGGAAACTTTGGGATGAAATGAGGGAAAGCCATCTCACTGCAAAACATGAGACACCTGAGGAGTGTTGGGCCTGGGGGATCTTTTGTCTTTCCTTGTGTTGCTGTAGCCATAATGTCAAGGCAATTGAACTGCCTTTTGAATTTTGATTTCTTCTCTGTGTTGAACAAAGTGGTGGCCGAGGGCCATGGCAGTGCAGCAAGCCTTGAGTCTGCAGGATTTCTGAGGTCAGAAAGCCTTAAAACACTGGCCTGAAAAAAGAGGAGAATGAAAAATAAAGGATAAAGTTACAACTCCCATCCTGACAACGGGTTTATTTGAACTTTAGCAGCGAAAGGCAGAAAAATTTGGGGGAGGGGAAGAGGAGGGAAGAAGTGAGTGTAAAAATGGGAGCAGGGAAGTGAACAGCTGTGTTGTTCTGTGAAATGGGAGCTGCTGGGATTCAGAGGATTATGGCACTAACCAAGACCTGGTGTTTGCACTGGGGCTAAAGGCTGGAGCCCCAGGCACAGAGGCAGGAAGGAAAATCAGAGTTAAAATGGGTAAAGTTGGAAGGTTCAGGCTCATCCAGGTGGGTCAACTGCTGGAAATGGGCTCCAGCAGCCAGGAAGGCTCCACCTTCCCCATCCCCTATATTTTAGTGTCTGGAGGGTCCTGTTCTGGGAGTGCTGCCTTGTACCCGGAGCCCTGAGTATGTGGAGGGGGGAAAATGTGGTTATTTGCTGCTGTTTCTGCAGCATTTCTAGATGTGGTGCCTTGGATGCTCCAGGATGCCATAGGCAAGTGCTCCCAGCCCCACTGCCCTGATCCAGCCCTGCTGCAGCTCCTGTGCCAAGCAGTGACTTGGAGGCAGGAAAACCTTCACCCAGACAGGTAATTCCTGTAAAGCATCTGCTTTGGGTGCTGCCTGTGCTGGACTGAATGAATCAGCCGTGCCTGCAGCCTGATGTGTTTGATGGCTCCAGCTCTGCCTGCCTGCAGGGGAAGGAATTGTAGTCCCTTACCACGAGTCCATCTCTCCTGCTGAAGGTGGAGCTCCCAGTCCCTCCCAGCAAACCTCACTCGTGTGCCGTGAAACACTCCTGACAGCGCGTTCCAGAGCAATATCCCAAGGTGAAGGATGGCCCCGTGCCGTGCTTTATGCACTGCCCCGAGAGGTGGGAATGTGTAAATCGCACCGCCCGAGTGATTTAGCCCCAGGTAGGGTTGTGATTCAAAATGAATTTCTAGCCCTGCCTCTCCCTCGTGGAGTCACTGCTCGCATAAACCAGGAGGAAATTGCAGCAGCCCGTGTGCCAGGGCTGTGGTGGCAGGATGTGGCTGTCCCCTCCTCTGTCCCTGCATCTGTGCTCCCTGTGGGATGCAGGGTGGGGGTTTGATACCGATTTTTCTCTGTCTCTGTGCAACTCATCCAAATCCATGTCCATCCCTAAGCACGGAGCCACGGCACAGTTTCCATCGGGCTTAATAGGGAAGATGAGTGGCATGTTAAAAGTGGCTTTAGGTTTTATGCAAAGCCAATGGTGCTTAAAACAGCTGGGGGATTTTAGGGTTTTCAGCAAGTTTTGTTGGACAAAAAAATCCTTTGGAAAGTATCTCGGGTCTGGTGTGAAATTTTGGTGGGACTGGGTGAGTTGTGCTTCACATCTTGTTGCCACTCTGGGCAGGTGATTTTCTTTCCTCCTGCTTTGGGGAAAAAAATGTCAAAGTCATGAGAAAGACACATTTTAGTTTGTGGCAAGGAATAAACATTAATATTAACATTTTTAGGGATTTTTTTTTTTAAGATTAGTTTTGCTTCTTGGCTGGCACCCTGGTTTAGATCTCCTGGAGCAGCTTTGGAAATGCAAGTTTAGGCAAATACATAGAAATGATGAAGCATGGACTCCACTCTGCTGTTTCCTAAGGATTTTCAGAACTCTTCTAGTGCTTCACTGCTCCCTTAGCTCTGCTTGATGTCCAGGAGTTGGTTGTTCCTGAAAATTTAAAGATCAGAGGTACTGAAAAAGGTTAAACCCCAAAGACTTGATCCCTGTCTGAGGCTTTACCTCTTCTCCTAACACAGACATGGTGTGGGTGCTTCCTTAGGGAATTCTTAAATCTCTCTGTATTCATTTCACTGTTTTGAACTCTAGAAGTTAAAACATGCCTGTAGTTTCTAGAGGAAAATATGCATTTGCTGTTCTTTGCCTGTGACTGAGCATGGTTTTGTGGATAGCCAAATAAAATGCTCAGTTCAAAGTGTTTCAGCAATGTGTTAAAGTTTATGGAGCATTTAACAAACTTTTTTAGTGTGCAATAGTTTATAGTGCCAGCAAACAGCCAAGTGTCACATCAAAATTGTAGACTTTTCTCACTTAATGGCTCAATGTTTAGTGTTTTTTCAGTTTATCTTGGGTGGCTTTTCAGCCCACAGCTCAGAATGGCTTTTTCTTTCCTTTTTTTCCCCCCAAAAAACCCTCTAAAAGTCAGATTGTGAATACTGATTTAAGGCCCACAATTCCAGCACAGTGCTTGGATTTATTTTCATCTTTAAAGACAGAAAACCACCAAAGGCAAATAATCCCAGTGCCTTCAGTGGAGTTCTCCCTGGGCAGTTCCCTGCTGTGCTTTTTCTTTCAGGAGTGAAATAGAATCTGCTCCCACTGAAGGAAAGGAGAGTTTTGCCATGAACTCTTGCAAATCCTTAATGATTTTTCCTTTAACCAGGAGCTGGGATGTGTCCCTACAGCTGAACCTGAGCCCACTGACACCACTGGGCTGCACATTTGCTGCCTTTTATCTGGATTTTGGGATTTCCTCCTCTTCTGGGCTGGAAGAGGATGAACTCCAGGGATCTCTGCAAGGGCTCTCCTCTCCCCCAGTCATGAAAGAGAGGAATAAGGAATATACAGGGAGTTGAACCTGCTGGAGCAGCTGCTTTCATTGGGAATATCCTGGAGCTGGGGGTTGTCACTTCTCCTAAATTTGAGCTAAATAGGTGTAAAAACTCCAGAATAGTTTCTAGATAATGCATCATAAACTGTCTGATTTACTTTATTGTAGATTTAATTATGATAATGCACATACCCATAATTATGTCCTTGCACAAGATCTATTCAGTAGTAAAGGGTTTATATAACATGACAAATAATGAAACCTGAGCTGTATCAAGAGCTCCCTGTAGCATCCTTCATCATACCCTGGAAGTGGGAATTCTCCTCTTTAGTATGAATGACACAGGGTTGGATTATTGAGGTTCAGCCATTTCCAAATGGATTTGGGGGGTGATTTTGGTCACACATTTCAGTCTTGCTTCGCTTTGGAGATTTTCTGTGGAGTGAAAGATGGTGTAAAATGTCTTATTAATGCTGATGGCATCTGGCACCAGCAGTACCCAGTGAATTGGTGTATGAGAGGCATGTAAACAAATTTGAAACCAAAATAATCTGCCTGTGTATTATTAAAAAACAAGCCAATATGCAGCAGTAGAATATGAGGAAATGCCATTTCGAGTTTCCAGCGACAAACCCTTCGCACGTTCCTCCCATGATTTATATAATTGCTGAATCGCTTTGATGGCTTGATGGAATTACAGCTCTGCATTTACACGATGGATAATCAATCAAAATAAACTGTGTTTACCCCTTTGCTGCAGCGTGTGTGTGAAACAGCTCCATCCGAGTGGGAATTATTCCTGAGCGCTGGCATTTGTGTGGAGTTTCGGGTGTGATTTGAGGATCTGATATCTGTGTGAACCTGACCTCACCTTGTAGGCTTCAAAATCCTGCTGCCTTCAGCAGGGGCTGTAGGAACTTGCTTTTTCTAGGGTGCATGTAGGAACATTTCTGCCTAAATATGCAGTGGGCTTGTTTGTTTAAAGAGCACAGCAAATAAAACCGCAGCGAGGAGGCAGAAGGTGCCAACCCCTGAGCTCTTTGTAAGGGCTGGGTGAGGTTTGTAGCCTGGAATTCTGCCTTTCTGGGCGAGCTCGGAGTTGGTCTTGGCTGAGAATAAACAGCCTGTTCCCCACCTCATTTGCTGCACAAGTTATTGGAGTTTTAGTCTCTGGCTTTAGAGGAATTTCTTACCCTATTTACCAAATGTGCTGTTGTGAGGTGTGGAAGCCCTTTTTCTGTAGGTTTGCTGGAGTGAAAATTAAACCCAGGCTTTGTAGCGAGCGGTAGCTGGGATAATGTATCCGTGGTTAATATTTGTCTTTAAATAGAGGGCTTTGCAGGAGATGATGCTGTTTCTTGTAGCACACAGAACAGTTGTATCCTTCCAGGGTTTTTCCCTCTTGCCTATCCCCGTTTTCAGTCCGTTCCCCTGTTATCAGGGGGTTTTAGGGATGTTTAAATGGCTTCCTCAGCCTTCAATCTCTCCTTCATGGGCAAAACATCCTGAAGAAAGGAGAGAAAACGGAGGGGTCTGGCAGGGCTGAAGGCACAGCCCTCACTCCTTCCTTCCCACAGCACCTCCAGCTCCAACGGGGAGGAATTTTGGGGTCTCCCTCCTGCGGGAAGGCGTCTGTCCCCGGAGAATCCCTTCTCTCCTCGCTGTAAGGGGATCACAGCTGCTGAGTAAATGTTAAGATAATAGTGTTATTACGGAGTAATTATACTGCAAGTTATTGAATTAAAAGTGATGAGGCTGCTGGTGCTGCCGAGGAGGGAGAGGCCGGGTGGGAGAGCAGGGAGTGGGGAAGGTGGAGAAGAGAGAAAACCTAATAAATTTCCTCTTGTCGAGAGCCCCTCGCTGCCGGGACTGGGACTGAGGATGAATGAAAGGGAAGCTCAAAGAGCTAATAAATAAACCATTTCCCTGAGAATAGAGAGTATAATTAGAAACCGTGGCCCTGTGGTTTTGTGTCTGCCCTGGGGTGGAATGTGCTCAGCGCTGTGCCGCGGCGATAAAACAGGGAGACAATGCGCAGATGATGTCGCACAGTTGTTAACTTTTGAGGAGGGAGACGCTTTGTTCCTCTCCTTTTCCAGGGGAAAAAAATAATAATAATAAATAATTTAAGCTTTATGTTGCAAAACTTCAATAACTGACTATACCCTGGGGCCTCTCCATCAGCAGCTCGGGCTGATCTTGCAGTTTTCTTTCTATATATTTTCTTGGAGGGGAGGGTGGTTTTTACTGTAGACCTTAGAAAACTTCATTTTTCTTTTTTTTTTTTTTTCCCTCAAGAGAGCTAAATAAACCTGATTCGAGGGGCTTTTTTTCCTCTCTCAAGCTGAGATTTACGTACAAATGGAATATCTCTCATTCCTCTCCTGCTGTAACATCGGTATTGCTGTGCTGTTCAGGATGGTTTGCTAGCTGTGGGTACCCATTCCTGTGAGCTTTTTATTTTGTCCGTAGTATTCAACCTCTGCTCTGGAAGATCCCACCATCCTGGCTGGAATTTGCCACAGGGCCTCCCAGCTTGCAGCATTGAAGAGCTGAAACTTGCCCCAAAAGGGGCCTAATGGTGTGTTAAACTCAGGTTTGCACTTGAGCCTCAAGTCTCTTGGTGCACCACAGGGATCCTTCGTGAGCTTGGACAAGTGGTGACTTCCCAAAGCTCCCAGAGCTCCAGGAGTGTTTGGACAACACCCTCAGGGACAAGGTGGGATTGTCTGTGCAGGGCCAGGAGTTGGGCTGATGATCCTCGTGGGTCCCTTCTGTAATTCTGTGATTCCATTCTGCATTTTTGGGGTGGGGATAAGTGTGATGGCAGGCACAGAATGTCGTGGACTCTTCAATAAATGCAGCAGTAGCCATTCAGCAGGGATGTGTGGATGGAAAACCACGGGAGCATCGGAAGCCTTACAGTCACCAGGAGCAGAAGGAGAAGGGATGTGCACTGTGCTCTCTTTGGGGCTGGACAGTCTTTAACAGCACCCAAAATACACAGCCAGCAACCCACCACACCAGGGTATATCCATGGAACAATACATGGCTATTACATATTCATTACATTTCCTGAATACATGCATATATGCTAATCATTTCCATGGATTTATTGGGATAAGGGGTCTTTTGAAGGTGATGGTTTGGGAGCATCCCGTTCCCCAAATTTCCCTTTTATGGTTCCAGATCTTCTGATGAATCTTTTCTCCATGAGAGCATCTCAAATACATGGTCAGGTCACGACGTATTTTCCCATTCTTTGCTCTGACACAAACCCTCTTTCTTAAAACTAAGACAATCCTAGTACAGATTAATCACTGATAGAGGTACCAAATCTTATTGTGCTAAAGTTAAAAGATTTTTCCAACATCTTCCCCCTTCTTCAGAGACTCCTTTTTAAAGAAATATTACGTGTTTGGTAACACCCTGAGCTCTGGAGCCTCCGCAGAGTCGGGGGGAGCTGCTCCTTTTGTTTGGAATAATCGGTGGATCTTTAAAGAGAGGAGACAATAACTGGTGATGAAATCCGGGGGAGGAGGGAGGAGTTTTGCTGCTCTTCAGCCTCAGAGGATCTTGGGTGGCTGGGGATGAAAAGGATGTGCTCAGTTTGGAATAGGACGGGTCCCCCCACCACGGGTGTTTGTGAAGATTAAGTAATTATTTCTGAGAAGCTCTTTGGTAGGTGTTAGGGAAATGTGAAGTGTTTACCTTACTTTACAATCTAAAAGGCCCTAATAAAATATACAACAGGAGTATTAACAATGAAACTATTTTGAGGATTATTGAGCTATTATAAAAGAATGGAAGAAAATCTGCCTGGCATTATGTTCTGTGCCACTAGATATTTAAATTAATGCCTTCCTATAGCAGCTCCTTCAGAAATCTTTAAGGCACTTAAACATCTTCAGTGAATTAGATACTTAAGTAGCTCTTCAGCATCCTCTATTCATGGAACACAGGGGGAAACTGAGGCAGAATGATTTGGCCAAACCATTCACCGTGGGAAGGATAAAGTGGGGATCTGATTCCCACGGGTGGACAAGACCCTGTGGCATGTGGTGTGTGATGGAAAATGCCCTTGTCCAGCAGTGCTTCCCACTGCCTGGGGGTGCTGGACCACATTCCTTTCCCCTTGCCCACCTCTCCCTGCCATTGTGGAGCAGAGCTGTGCTGGGGGCACCAAGAAATTCCTCATGGATTTGCCTTTGCCCATGGGATGCCATGGTGATATTTACAGCTCTGCCTGTGCTCATCTCAGGGAGGCCCATAAACCCTGATATAATGTTATTTACTTGTAAAAGGCAATTTGTAAAGGTCTGTCTGGGGGCTGCTGTCACCATATCCATGGGATTTATTTCCTGTTTATTTATGGTTTGTACTCATGTGTCTGCAGCTCTTCTTTCCCATCATAATCCAAAACTTGATTGTCCCTTGGACTTGACTGTCACTCGCAGCATCATCTGAGCAGGTCCCAGGGCTGCCTCTCTCATGCAGGTTGATCTTTATTTTTATTTTCTGTTTTGGAGGATGCAGAGGAAGATCTGTAGGCATTGCATCAGCCTTGGCCTTGGAATTCCCTTCAGGAGGCTGCAGCTGCCAGGCTCTATTGTGGAGCAGACCCCCTGCACCACAAAGGCTGTGTGGGAATTTCTTGGCTTCGATTTGGGTTAATAAATTAAGGATTTCCTGGCTTAGATGGTGCACAAATTGTTTAGTTTAGGAGCAGCTGATTTTAAGGGGTGATTTCTCCCTGGTCTCTGCATCTGTTTGGGATGGGATCTGGGAACAGCTCTTGCTTTACGTGGCCTTATGAGCACTGAGTGTAGTAGGTCAATACCTGGAAATACTTCAAAAATAAGGTTATGGCATCCAGCAAAGGGCCCTGATGCTTTAAATGTCTTCAACTACCAAAATTTGGTGTGTGCTCAAGGTTTCTACTCGTTTTCACTCATAATGATCCCACCCAAGAGAAAGGCTCAGCTCTCCTCCATGCTGGATATCCTTGGTGGAAATCAAACCTTTGCCTTGAAGGGAAACAGGCACTTCAGATCTGGATCTTCAGCATCAAGGTGCAATCCCTCCTCTGCTGAGCAAATCTGGAGACAGATCCTGGCACAGCCACAGTCCTGGGCAGGCATCTGAGGAGCTCTTGTGGTCACTGCTGATCCAGGGGTGCTTTCTTCAAGGAACAGTTCAGGAAAGGGACCTGAGCTGGTGGATTCCTTTGGCACGTGGAGGAACACGCTGTAGATACTCTGAAAAAAACCAAATCAAATGGGAGAACAGGTAGTGAAGCTCTTTGAAAATTGTTCAAAGGGACTCTGTCAATGTGAAACTCCTATTTATGTTTTTTTTTTCTGCCTCCTCCTTTCTTTTGTTGATACAATCTTGGAAGTGGGAGGAGGATTTACAGAAATGGTTGTGTTTTTAAGCTGCTGCTTCAGACACCTTTTTTCCCTTGTAAATAGTGTGTAAGAAGCTGAAATGAAAAACACAGAAAGCAAACGTGGAAAAGTCCTCCTCGGACCCTCCTCTCATCACTTCAGAACCTGAAAATCAGATTTATTGTTGGATGTGTCATGATTGTACCCCTGCAGATGCACCAAGGATAGAGCAATAAAATCATCACTTGGACCCACCTTTAAGCCAAACCAGTGACTCCTTTAAAGTTCTGCTGGGACAGAGGCACCTCCAGACTCCAGCCTGAAATTCCTGCCTCCAAGTCCTTCTTGAGGTGGAGCCATCCAGCCTCTGACTGGGAAGGATTACTTTGGGGAGTTGAAGGGCATCTAAAAACGCCCTGAAGTCAAAGGAAGAGGAGCATCCTTCAGCCTCCCCTGTGCTGGAGGAACTTTCAGACCCCCATCAGGACATCCCCAAGGACAGCAATGAGGACTGTTCCAGCAGAGAGAGGGCAGCCAGCACTTCAAGCAATAAAAGTGAGTTTTTGGAATGTTTTCTGCCGCTGGTTTCTGTGGCAGCAGCACTGGGGTGGTGTGAGTGAGGTACAGATGTGGCACACGTAGCCAAGGGGAACTGAGGAAGCTGTGAATTAGCACCAAAAGCTTTGTGGATGCTGCTTTTTTCTCCCTCAGGTGCTCACTTGGAGGCTGTGTATGGGCTGAGCAGTCTCAGGAGAAAGTTATATCAGAGCAGAATTAGATTTCTGTGTAAATTAACAAGTAAAGGCAGAACTTTGTGGGGTCCCTTGGCTTTTCCCTCCCCATCCATGCTTTGGCTGCTGGGAGATGCCTGAACAAGCTCACCCTAAATCTATTCCAGCCCTGGGTTTGCAGGGAGCAGAGCTCTTAAATAAGTGCTTTTACTGGGGATTTGCACTGGTTTGGCTGGACTGTTTGCAAAGGTGCAGGACAGCAGGGAAGAGGGAATGGCAGCTCTCTCCTCCCTGGCTGAGTGCTGCCAGGATAATCCATGTGGCACACGCAGGGAACGAGCAGGAGCTGGAGGAGGTAATTACAGGGAAGGATGTGGAAACCAGTGCGTTGAAAGGCACCACGATTTGCCCAAGGACGTGGGGTGATGGAGCTGGGCTTGGAGCTCCATTCCTGGTGCCCAGGCTGCTGCTCCTGCAGGGAAGTGGTTTTGGAGTAGATTGCCAGTACCTTTACCTTGATTTTTCTGGCTGTTGAGAAAACTGTAAAGGCCTGGAGGACTTGAGCTCAGATGACTGGTCTGGATGTCTCTCCCTTCAAGCTATGGAAAGCAGCCCTTGCAGTCCTGTTTGAACTTGTTTGTTGATGAGTTAAAAGGTTGTTTTGACCCTTCGGGATATTTTTTTTTTAAAAAACCCCATTTCTTTCACCTTCCTTCTCCCAGTTTTATGAGAGGGCCAAGCCAAGAGCTTTGTATTCAGCAGTAGGAGTGTAATTACAACAAGTCCAGGCGAGCGATTCTCCCCCAGGGCTGTTTCAGAGTTGGTTTTTGCTCGCTTTTTTTTTCCCCTCGCCCTTCTCCGTGTTATTGTTCTTCCTCCTCCTCCTCCCCACACACGTGTGGTGCCTCAGCAGCTGCAGGACCCCACTCCTTCCCCCAGAGCCCTGGTGGGAGCGCGGCCACTTGGCCGGGGGGACGCAGCCCCTGCACTCAGGAAGCACATGAGGCAAATTGGAGCTGGAAGGGAGCAGGAGGCAGCGGGATGTGCTGCCAAGGCACCCTGAGCCATGGCAGGGAAGGGCTGGATGGGACCCAGTGCAGCTGCTCTGGCCGGGGGGGCCGCGTGTCTGTGCAGACGGAGCCGGGCAGGGCTGGCGGGCACGTGGACATGGAGCTCTGCCCGCCCGGGATGCGGCTCCCAAATCCTGCTCCCCGCAGCAGGGGGGGTGTGCTGGGTGCTCAGAGAGCTCAGGCTTTGCTGCTTCGTGCTGCTTTTATGCCCCATCCCCAGAAGTGTTCAAGGCCGGGCTGGACGGGGCTGGGAGCAACCTGGGAGAGGGGATGGTTTCACCCATGGCAGGGGTGGAATGAGATGAGCTTTAATGTGCTTTCCAACCCAAAACAGTTTGTGATTCCATAATTCTATTTCGTGAGCAGACAGGGTTTCTTTTTTTTTTGGTTGCCTCTCACCTTTTGGAAAGTGCCTGAGTCCTGTGTGCCTCCGTGTCTGTCAGCCTGCACATCCTCATGTCTTGAGCTCTCCCCTGGGACCACCAGAACAGGGAAGGCCCAGGGAGCTGCTTGGCATGTCCCTGTCTTCCTGCTCTGAGCAGATGTGGGTCTGGTTATACACAGCTGGATATCCTGTGCCCTGCTGGAATGATCAGGGTATTCCAGGCCAGGCTGGACGGGGCTTGGAGCATCCTGGTCTGGTGGAAGGTGTCTGTGCCCATGGCAGGAGGTGGGACTGGATGAGCTTTAAGGTTCCTTCCAACCCAAACCATTGTGGGGTTCTATGAAATACCAAGGCTGTGTGGGTGTCATGCCCAGCCAGGTGCCCACAGCAGGGCACGGAGGGGTCAGAGGTGTGTGTGGGTGTGCAGAGCCCTCAGTGCTTTTTGGAACTGGGCTTCCTCCCATTCCCCAGCCATGTCTCTCAAGCCAGGTTTCCTTGACCTCCAGAGCTGTGCTTTGAGCCCCATTGGATGGTGGTGGCTGGACAACATGTCCAAGATGCCACAGGTGTCCAAGACCTGTGGCATTGGCACCTCCTCCTGCACCTGGGAAAAGTTCCTAAATCCTTAACTCCTCCTGGGGCTGAGCTGCAGCCGTGGCTTGGTTTGTGGGTTTCCATGGAAAAGGCAGTGTCTTTGAGGTCTGATATTCCCCTGTGCAAGTGTGCCCTTCTATCTCGTCTGGAAGACTGGATTTCTCTTGGAATAAACTGGATGCAACCCCAGACTGGTTCTGCTGGAAGAGCAGTGATCATCAAAGTCCCCTTAATTCTCAATTAGTCTGCCTGCCCAAGGCTTTGAAATTGGTTAGATAAACCGTATTAGAAGTTAAATCTGAATTAACCTTTCCTTGCACAGGCGACCCCAGAGCTGGTTCCCTTTGGGGCAACCCCTTCCTGGAGCCAAAGCTGGGGGCATTTGGTGCATCCCCCTTGCAGGACACCCATCACAGCAGGGCTGCCATGAGCTGCCCTTGGCACAGGGCTGCTGTGCTGGGGTATTTTTAGAGGAGATAAGAGTGGTGGCAGGAGAGAGGGCTCCGTTCCAGGGCGCTCCGACTCTTTAATTATGTTTTTGGTTTAGAAAATTATATGGTTCCTAAAGCCTAAATAGAGAACACACAGAAGGTAATTGCACCTCTGGGTGCAGATGAGATGGTGGCAGGGAGAGGCCATGTGGAGCCCAGGATCAGCAGGAGGAGCTGCAGGGAGAGGCAGAAATGGGCTCCTCGAGGGGCTGCACCCGCCTGGCCCAGGGCTCCTTACAGCCCATCCTCTCCATGGTGCTTGGGGGGGGACCCACAGCAAGTGCCTGGGGCAGCTCCCACCCCATAAAGATGGGGATCAATCCTGTGAGTCACCCCACTGCCATTATTCCCTGTGTTTTGGGGGCAAACCTGCCTCCAGAGGTACCTCCCTGTGCCATCCCTGTGTTGTCCACAATTGGAACAAGCCAATAATGACACACTTGAGAGATACATTGATTATTTATTTCAGAGTTGCCCAAGCCCGGGTTCTCGGTGGGATTCCACAAATCCAGCATCCCAACTATTTATACATTCTAGCAAACAAAGAAATTAGTGTTCATTGGCTACAAGTTACATAGTTCTCTTATTAATGAGTATTCTGTCTTCTATTGGTTAATGATTCTCTTGCTTCTCATGCTAATTAGTCCCATGCTCAGTCTTTCTCTTCCTTTGGGTCAGGGGGTTTCTTGGGTCAGTGGCCTGTGAGTTGGTGGTCGTGATCTCCCCCTGCCAGAATTACCTTTTACCAGTCAGTCAGAGGTGATTTCAGCACAGTTGCTGAGTTGGCTTTATTACTTTCTTCCTTATCTTGGGAGTTCTGCCAGATGTCCCTGTGGCCCTTAAATTCTGCATTCTTTGTGTCCACTAGTGGTACATCCTTCTTTGCAAGGTTTGTTAACCACCCCCTGTGTCTGAGATCACTGAAGCATGTCCACCCCTAAACCTTAACAAGGCAATTCTACCAAGGAGTCATTTGCTTTTCTAACACCTGCACATCATTTAGAGCTTGTTGGCTGCTGTTTCATGGATTGAATCTCCCTTCTTGTTGATTAGGCTTGAAAGTATACCAAGATCAAACATCAAAGAACATACTTTCTTAAGAAAATTTTACATATTCCACATTTTGCAACACCTGGGCACAAAAGCTGGTCGGGGTTTACTGGAGATGGTGGAAATGTGCCCCTACCTGTGGCTGGTGTGTGCCCTGACCTGTCTGCACAGGGAGGAAGGACATTTAAAAAGTGTTTCCATGCTTGTCCTTGCCACCCTGCCCATGTGTGGGAACCTGCAAGGAGAGCCTCAGTTTTCTCTGCATTTCCTCTGCCTTCAGAGCAGCCTCAGTTCCAGATGTAATCCAGAAGTTCACGGTGTGGGATCCGGGCCTCGACGTGCATCCCTTGCTGCTGTGTGCTGCTCAAAATAATGCTCTCATTCTGCACCAGAAAGGACAAAAGCAGGAGCTTTTGCTTTTAAGTGCCTTTTTTGATATGGACAATAGCTTAATATTTGGTGTGTGCTTTTCCTTTAAAGCATTAAATTCAAACCCACCCAAAGCTCTGCGTTGGCGGCGGCGATTTTCTGCGTCGTTCCCTCTCCCTTCCCTCTTTCCATGAAGTGGGATGGAGGCTCCTGCAGACACAGACAGGTGTTGGGCTGTGCCATGTGTGCCCAGGAGGATGGTGAAGGGTTTGAATTGGCACTGCTGAGCGTGGCTGGGCTTGCAGAGCCCAAACCCTCATTAGGGGCAGAAACGTGAGCAGCAGCCTGGGGTGACCCTGTCCCCGTGGTTGTATCATTCCTTCTGGTTTCTCCAGGTGGAACCTCATTGTTCATGCACTTCCCACCCCATCCCTGGAGTCCTGATGTTCTAGGGATGTGGAGCCTGTATTCAGATGTCCAGCCAACCCTTGGCTTTGAGAGTGAAATCAAAGGTCTTGATGATGGGAGGAATCCTGGCAGCTGGAATGGGAGACAGGAAAGGGACTCTGGAGAAAACAACTGGGATTGGATAAGGACAGTTGGGCTTCAAATCCATCTCCAGCTGCAGTTTGTGGAGCAGTTTTGCAGAGCCTCCCCCCAACCTCCCTCTGGTTTAACCTTCCACCAGGCAGGGTGCTGGAGAAGGGGGATTTTCCCTCTCCTGCTTCCTCACCATTCCCGTATAAATACACGGAGCGAAGCCACCAGCTCTGTTTATTGAACACAAATAGAAGATAAAATAGTGGAAAACTAATTTTTTCATGCTCATTGGTGGGAAAGATTAAAATTATGCAAATCCTCAGCAGCGAGCTTGGTGCAGAGATAAGGGGATGTTCAAGTCAGCTGGCTGCCTGCTAATTCACTCATTGGAAAAGAAATGAGCAGGAAAGCTGGGAGCAGCGTCACCGGCCCCTCACGGCACTCACGGGCTGGGATTTCTTTGCTGTGCTGGGAGGAAGCTGAACAAAGGAAACCTTTTTTTTGGAGATGTGCTGAGATTCTCACTCCAAAATCACCTGTCTACCCAGTGCTGGCAGTGGTTGCTGCCTGATGAGCTCTGGGATGCAGCACCTACATCTTGGCCGGGGTGTTTCTGCCCATCTCCAGCCAGTTTGCAATGATCTGAAACCTGCTGACGTGGGGATTCTGGGGGTGAATCAGGTGAAATCCCTCCATTGGATTCCATAAGCAGAGCAAGGTTGGGAATTGAGTGGGAAACCTCCAAATATGAGTGATACTGGTGCTTTCTGCTGCACCAGTGTGGCTCCTGGGGGGCTGCAGGAGGCAAAGTGGGGTTCAGCAGGAGGTTCACTAACCCAGAATGAAGGGTTCTGGGGAAGGGCAGGTTCCAACCCAGAATGAAGGGTTCTGGGGAAGGGCAGGTCCCTGCTGTCTGCTGGATCTGGGCTTCTCCCCACCATCCCAGCACTGCCATCGAGGAACTGGTGCCCATCTCTCCCACCCATCTCCCCCAGAGACTCTTGCTTTGTAGTGGAAACAGAGTCTTGAAATTCCCCGTATGGGCATGTTAATTAATTTTTGCAAAGCAACAGTGCTGGGGGGGTTTTCCTGGGATGAAAGGCCTGTGTGTGTGTGTCTGTGGAGGATCAGGGTATGTGCAGATGTGTTTGTGGTCAGGAAAAAGCGAGTGGAGCAGCAACACATCACCCTCTGACTCTGGGTCTGACTCAGCCCTGGGCTTTGGCTGAAGGAAAATTTAACTCCTTTAGACCAAACTGAGCCTGTAGTGCCTGAGAGCATTAACTGTCCACCTCTCCCCTCAGGGAGAGATATTAGGGTGAATAGTGGGCTTTTTTGTTCGCTGTTGTTCTCACTTTGCCCAGCACAGGCTCCTCAGTCCCTGCATTTGTTTTTTGGGGTCTCTCAAGAGATGCCAGTGGAGGTGCCTGGCACAGGGGAGGCTGAGAACCCCCCAAAACCAACCCCTGAAGCAGCTCAAGCTGCCGACCGTGCAAAGGCACCCTTGAAATGATGACGGCTGCTCATTGTGCTGGGAGAGGGACCCGGTGCCAGCGAGTGTTTTTGGAAGGGTTTGTCTCACTTCCTGTCAAATCAATATTTATTCACAAATCTATTTGTTTGCTTTTGTCACTGAAAACTCTTGTGGGCTTTTTTTTTTGTGTGTGTGCGCGCGTTGTTTTGTTCCCCTTGTGTATTTTTGGCTGCACAGTGCTGGCGAGAGGGGCTACTGCAGCTTTTCCTGGCTCCAGTCGTTCCAGCTGCTTCTCCTAACTCGTGGTTTTGAGCCTCTTTTGTAAGGAAGGACCTGGCTGGCAGCTCTCCTCTGCCTGGGCACGGCTTCCTCCCTGCTCCCCTCATGTGCCTTTGGGCTGGAGGTGATGATGGATAGGAAGGGGTTGACCTTAGTGAGAATGAACAGTGTTTTTCCATCACTGCACTGTGGATCGTGGTGGATGAGGGGTGTGGAAGAGAGCAACTACCCCCCAAAATCATAGAATCACAGGGTGGGTTGGGTTGGAAGGGACCTTTAAAGGGCATCTTGTTCCACTCCCTATCATGGATGCATTCCACTATCCCAGGTTGCTCCAACCTGGTCTTGGACACTTCCAGGGATGGGGCAGCCACAGTTTCTCTGGGAACCTGTGCCAGGGCCTCAGCACATGGCAGTGACAGTGTAGCTGCTGGCTCTGCACCTGTGTGCTTGGTTTTCCTTCATCTCCAGAGCTGTAGCCAAAGCCATTGCTGGTTTATGGGCATGATGGGATCCTGCTCGGGGTCCTGGGGTTGTGGGATCCGTGTGGTCCTGCCTGATGGAGATGCTGCCTGGATCACCATGGCTGTGCTGAGCCCCAGCCCTGTGGTCCTACTCGAGTTTCACCATCCCCACTATCTTTTCCCTTCATTTATTTTCCATTTACTGTGAGTGAAACAAATAATGGCTGGAGTTTCACCCTCCCCAGCTGCTCTTCCCCTTCTCTGCTCCTCCATCCCCTGACTCATTCCCGACCGCCCGAGCCCATCCTCCTGCTGTTTGTTCCCTCCCTGCCCGTGCTCTCACTTTCTTGCTGGTTTATTTGCACTGCTGTAGTGCTCAGTGTGTGGATGGGAACAGGGATGTAGCACCTCTCCTTCCCTCCCAGCTTCCCCTCCCTGGCTGTTTGCAGAGCTCTTTACACCTGCTGGAAACTGCAGGATGGAGCCGGTGCCGTGGTGGAGGCACTTGAGCCCTGGAGCTGCAGGTGGAATAAACCAGGGATTTTTAGCAGCCAGATGAAGACCTACAATGCTGCAGAGCACCCGGGGTGTGGGGAGAGCTTTGCCTCCTCCTGGGTTTGTCTGCAGAGCCCCATAGCTGGAATATTATTTATCTGCCCCCAGCCAAATCACGCAAAGCTAAATTGAGCTGTGGCAGGCGAAAGTGTGAAGCGTATTATTAGGAACAGGGAGCTCTTGTTCCACAGCTGCTGCTGCTGCTGCCGTTGGTAATTAATGTTTGAGGAATTGCAGATCTTCATTAGGAGAACAATTAGATTAACGAGAGAACTCAAGCCGAGGCTGTAGTGGGAAAGGGCTGGGGGGGAGAGGCTTTAAAAACAAAATAAAATCCCTCCCTGGCACCCTGCCTGACGTGCCGATGCTGTTGGAGGCACTGGGAGGAGACTGGTCCTTTCTGCCCGAGCAGTGACAAGGCACTCACAGACTCGTGCTGGGGAGGGAGCGTGTGGGGGCATCGTTATGGGGAGGAAAGAAGCAATCTATGATTGTCATAAATATTTAAGGCAGCCCAGCACCCATCGCTCGGCCACAGCACAGGGTTATTAGCAGAGAGAGCTTTGGGCAGAGGCTGCTCAGGGCTCAGCGAGGTCCTGAGTTTGCATCCTTAAAAGCTTTAATTGGTGTCTTTGTTGCTGGAAACACTGACCTCTTCGAAGCAAGAGCACCCCGGCCACGAGGTATCGCCTTCAGGGCCTGGGTTTTGTTCAGTCCAACAAACAGGCCTGAAGTTGTGGGATTTATTAGCACTGCTCTGCTCAGCAAGAGGTGTTTGGGGTTCCCCCCACCCCTGATTTTCTTTCCCATGCTGGCTCTGTCCGTGCCCCTGCAGCAGCTTTGCCCTCACACAGCGTGGCCAGAGAAAGGTGCTGCACAGCTGGCTGATGAGCAGGATGCAGCAGGAATTCACTCAGGATAAATGAACCATTTAGAGAGGTTGTAAAATCATAGAAAGTAACGACAGAAGGGAGGTTGGAAGGTCAATTAATCCCTCTCACTGGCCCAGGGCAGCGTCACGCGTTTGGAAGTTGTTGAAGGCAGATCATGCCTGGCCTTCCTAAAAACCTGCAGTGATGGTGTTTCCATCCCTGTGTTCCCTGGGTCCCTGGGCTGTACTTCCTGAGTCCCTGGCTGCCTGGCCTTCCTAAAACCCTGCAGAGATAGTGTTCCCATCCCTGGGCTGTGCTCCCTGGCTGCCTGTGCTGCCTGGCCTTCCTAAAAACCTGCAGTGATGGTGTTTCCATCCCTGTGTTCCCTGGGTCCCTGGGCTGTGCTTCCCGAGTCCCTGCCTGCCTGACCTTCCTAAAAACCTGCAGGGATGATGTTCCCATCCCTGCCCTGTGCTCCCTGTGTCCCTGCCTGCCTGGCTGTGGCCCCACTGCCAGCTCAGCCCCATGTGGCCTCTCCTGTGGAGCAGCAGCATGTGTTCCCACTGGGAGATGCTCCAAGTGCCCCTCTGGATCAGCCACACTGTGCCCAGCTTCTGAGGAAAGGGATAGAATGTAGGGTTTTCATTTCCTCTGTTTTAGGAAATTTAACCACAAGAAACTCGTGTTTTCCAGCAAGGTGGAACCCCTGAGTGGTGGGGACAAATCTGAGCTGGGATGGCTCCCACCTTCTAGTGGAACCAGATGAGCAGGGACTTGGAACTGGATTATCTTTAAGGTCACTTCCAACTCAACCATTCTGGGATTCTAAGGGGGAGGCTCCCAAAAGCAGAGAGAGTGGAGGCTCAAGGGGTTGTAAATCCCAAAGGTGGTGTGGGGGGCTCAGCTCTCATTCACCCATCTTTTCTCCCCAGTGCCAGGAGAAAGTGGGAAGTTTTGCCTTTCAGAGGATTGCAGGTTTCTCCCTTCCTTAATTGATGGGGACAAAAAAGTTGCCTTTCCTGTTGACTCCAGATGGTGCAGTGACAATAAAGGCATTTTCTGCAATATGGTGGCTTCTGTGTGTGCAAAGGAGAGGTTTGTGGTTGGACTTGTTCCTATTTGGCTTGGTGCCTCCAAAGATGGACGAGTCATTCCCAAGCTCTGGCTGAGCAGGCAGAGGGGTCGGGTGCCCTGGAAAGCTCCTGCTCAGCCAGTGGGAAAGAATCTGCTGCTCCAAGTCAGTGCTCTTCCTTGTCCTGCTGAAAATGGAGGACACACAGCATCCCCCTCCCTGGCCCGTTGTGTGCTGATGGTCCTCACCTGCAGAGTAAATATTATTGCATGTTTAATTCATGCTTCTCTCCTCGCTTGTGCTGTTTGGCATTGCAAAAGCATTGCCATGAACACTGAGCCAGCCTACCCAGAAAAATCTCCCTGCCTGATCCTTGCCATGATTGACTGCCACAAAGACACCGAGATGATCTCAGCAGCCTGTCAAAAAAACCCCCTTATGCTGCTTTAAAGTAAAATATAAAGCGACG
This sequence comes from Calyptomena viridis, assembly GCA_013390005.1. Taxonomy (NCBI): domain Eukaryota; kingdom Metazoa; phylum Chordata; class Aves; order Passeriformes; family Eurylaimidae; genus Calyptomena; species Calyptomena viridis. Next base: position 364,005 of record WEIV01007654.1, on the reverse strand, counting down.
TGCCGAGCAGGTGGAGACTTTTTCAATCCTGGGTAATGGGAAGGTTCTCCCATGGTGCTCTCCTGAGCTCCTTTCCTACAGCCTGCTCCAGGAGGGATGTTATCAATCTCTGAGTGCTTATAAATGTTTTAAGCCAGCTCTGCCACATCCCTGGTGTGGCTGGGTTGCTGTATCCCATCCAATGGAAGGGCCATCTCTGGGATGGGATGTCTGTTGGCCCAGCAGGACCACGATGCTACAACCATTTGGAACAGAAAGGGAGAAATATAATATTTAATAGAAATAAACCAACCAGGTGAGGATGGCGTTACTCCCATTTCTGCCTCTTTAATTTTGCATCTCATATGGAAGATGAAAAGCAGCAGAGCCCTGCCTGGCTGAGTTGCTTGGCTTGGAATCGCTCCTGGCTTGTGCCATCCGGGCATTGCTGCACCTTGTGTGGTTTGTGGGGCTTCAGCCAGTGCACAAAGGTAACTCCTGGAGGCACCAACTGCAGCTGGGGCTCTCTGCAAAGATGTGACAAGAGCCAGAGGCTGCCCTGGACAGACAGCCCAGAATTAAATCAGAGGGGAAGCAAGCACAGAGCATGGATGTGGCTTCCTAACCTCGTTGCTGACCTTGAGCAGTGCAGCCTGAGACTCTCTCCAGTCTGTTCTGGTGGCTACTGGTCTGCAGGGCTCCACCAGCCCAAGCAGTGACCCAGCATCCTCCCAGCTTAGCTCTTAAATTCATATGAGATCATGGCAGCAAGTGATGGATGGGTTTTTTCTTTTTCTCCTCCTTTCCTAATCTCCCCTGGCTGGTGGGTCTGAGACACAGGATTCCTGCCAGATCAGGGGAAGGGATTTGCTCATCTTGTGTCTTGCAAGCTCGAAACCAAATCCTCTTTATGGAGTTTAACCCCCTGTGTTGGCTGGCAGGGCTGGAGTGCTGGCAAGGAAATGGGGAGGGAATGAATGCTGGAGGAGAAGGGAGGGTGATCTAGAGAGAGGAGGCCAGGGATGACACCTCAGTGCACTCTGAGTGGGGCTTGATGGCAGCACCTTGATCCTGGGGTGGAAAAAAGACACCTGGAGGCATCCATGGGCCAGTGGCTGTGGGAGCCACATTGCCCTGTGTCCTCCCAAGCTGGCAGCTGCAAAACCCAGGGAAGACAGCACTCACTAATAACCTTGATTAGCTTTCCTTGCTGGCCACTAATCAGCAAGATGCAAGCTGTGGTGATGAAGCCAGCTCTGTGCTCTGGACAAAGAAAGACAAGCCTCTTTATCCTTCTTACTGCAGCTCAGGAGCCCGTCCTTGCTCACGGGGGATTTGGGCAGCCACTCACCCTCTTGTCTCTTCCATCTCTTCCTCACTGGAGCACAACTCTGCCTCTTCCATGGGCTGTGAGGAAACCAAACAGCTCATCAGCTGCACTGTTGCCACAATGATTTTCATTTACCATCAAATAGCAATTAGGAGAAACTTTGTGTGTCTGCTTCACTACTTTTATTTCCTCTCGTTTGTTTTTCACTGATAAGCAGAGTGTGGCTCCATCCTTCCCCAGGGACTGCAGCAATCCCTGGCATCTCCCAGCCTGGCTGCCCAGGGATGTGCAGACAGCAGTGACCAGGAGGTGTACAGGCCATCAGAAGGAAATTTATTTCTTTCTTTTTCCATTTCCTGAGGTTCTTGGCTTGCCTGTAGGTGAGCTTGAGATGTTCCAGCCTCTGGGGTTTAATTGCCTCTTCCAAAATGAGAAAGCAGGGACAGCCCCTCTGCATCTTAACCACGGGGGACCCTAAAGATGATAAACAAGGGGTTAAATTTTCCTGTCTTAGTGTAAATCTGGACCTACTTTGTGATCCTCAACAGGAGCCTCTCTGTGTTCAGTGGGCTGTGAGGGAGCAGAGACTTTGCCTGGTTCTGTAGTGGCTGGTTGAAATTTTCCAGGTTGTGTTTGGGGAGAATTTTTATTTTGGTTTTGGCATGAGGTGTGTGCGTGTCATGTGAGGATTTAGGGCATTATTTCTATGGCTCATATTATTGATATTATTGGGGACTGAGTCTGCCTGAGGATATAAATGAGTTTTGCACAGTCTGGGGCTGTCAGCGCTCCCCTCCCTGGGGAGGTGGCACCGTGCTGGGGGCACCAGGAGGGTCCCCTTCCCCAGCTCCCATCAGGCTGGTGGGTTGGGTTCAGGGGAGGATGTGAGTGCTGATGGAGACAACAAATGGAGGTGATCGATCAGCAATTGCCTGTAATGAGAAGGTCGTTCTTGCGAGAGGGCTGTGCCATCCTCCCCCCACCCAGCACTCTGAGCCAGAACTGATAAAGCACCCACATGGTCCTCATTAATTTGCTTGAATGTTTTTTCTTCCTTTCGATTTTTCATCTCTTTTTCTTTTTTTTTTTCCCTCCCTTCTGCTTGAGCTGAAGGCTGGTGGAAGATTCTATCAGCCACAGCAGTGATAGGAGGGTGGGTTGCCTCACTTGGCTACAGTCCTGCCTGGAGTGATGGACCTCTGTGGGGCAGGATCTGGCCTCCTGTGCTCCTGGCCTGGCTGCTGGGGCTGGGAACCCACTGCTTGTCCTCAGGGATGCACAAGACTCATAGATAGCAACCACCTATTTTGTGAGAAAGCAGCTAAGGTTGCTCTCAGAGGGCAGCAGAAAACTGTGTAGGAGCTGGAGGAAGGCCAGGCAGGTTTCTGTCAGCAGTTTGTATCCCATTGGCAGCCCCAGGAGTGAGGTTTGACCCCCTGCTTGCATGGGATTTTGGGGATGAAGGAAGGGGCCATCCCTCCTTCGTGCTGCTAACACAAAGGGAGTCCCTGTGCAGAGCTGGCAGAGCAGGTTGGAAGGTGGGAGAGGTTGCAAGATGCATCCAGGTCTCTGTGTGAAGGGAGCAGTAAGCCAAGGCTGGAGGGATTAGCCTGCTCAGAGGGACTGATGCCATCTGGATGAGCTCTTCCCAGAACAGGTCATTGTGCCATGCTGCAAGGCAGGAAAGCATCGGGCCCTCATTGTTCAGGGGTTTTCTCATGTGTTCCTGGTTGGACACGCACAGATGTGAGTCCAGGCAGTCTTTCTTCCCCAGGAATGTGGAGCTGATCTGAACCTGCATTTGATCTGGGGTGGAAAAAGGCTTTTCCTTAGCTTGGACTCCAGACATGAGGAAGTCTGTTGCAGTTTTGCTGGTGGTCAGTGCATATTTGGTTGGGCTCTCTGTTGAGTTTTTGTATGTTTTTTTCTTTTTTCCCTCTGCTATGTTTGAGTGGTGCATTTTATCTCTGATTTGGAAGAAGTCCAGCGATGGTTCTGGCTGCATTGCACCGGTTGGAGAGGGGATGGTGTGATGGGGAGAGGTGTCAGTGCTCCTGCCAGTACCACAATTGCAGAGAGAGGATTTATGTAACAGGACACAGACGTGCAGGTTCCCAGTGACCAACGTGGCTGTGGATGATGTCACATCTCCTGGGAGGGGAGGTGTGTACATGAAGGAGCTGCATCCTGGTGCATTTGCTGTTGTTCAGAAGTTGGGTGTATATTCCTAGAGTCATGGAATATTCTGAGTGGGAATGGACCACAAGGATCACCAGTCCAACCCCTGTCCCTGCACAGACACCCCAACAATCCCCCCCTGTCCCTGTTGTCCAAACCCTCCTGGAGCTCTGGCAGCCTTGGGGCCGTGACCAAACCCTGGGGAGCCTGTTCAGTGCCCGAGCACCCTGTGGGGGAAGAACCTTTCCCTGAGCTCCATCCCAACCCCTGACACAGCTCCAGCCCTTCCCTGGGCTCCTGTCCCTGCTCCCAGAGCAGAGCTCAGCCCCTGCCCCTCCGCCTCCCCTCGGCAGGAGCTGCAGCCCCCGAGGAGTCTCCCCTCAGCCTCCTCTGCTCCAGCTGAACGAGCCAGGTTCCCTCAGCCACTCCTCATATGCCTTCTTGTCTAGACCCTTCCCCATCTCCACGTCCTCCCTTGGACACTCCAATTAACTTCAAATCCTTCTTCAATTGTGGCACCCAAAACTGCCCCCAGGACTTGGGGCGAGGCCATTCCCTGAGCACATCTCAGTAACCCCGCACCACCCATCAGCCCAGCTCCCAGGCTTGGGCTGCAGCCGCTCTGGGAGGGGGATGTCGGTGGTTTCAGCACTCTTTTCTGGCAGAAGCTGGTGTTTATTCCCCTCGCTGAGCCGCGGATGCTGCGGGACGTGGCTGACGGCCGGTTATTTACCCGGCGCTGTCGGTGTGCGCCGAGACGGGATGTGCCCCCAGGAGCTCCCGGTCTGTCAGGCAGCTGAGCTGGGGCTAATGATGAATGACTTCCTAAATAAATAAATAAAGCTCGGAGGCCTGCGAAGAGAAATGCAAAGTATTACCCTGAACCACAAGGCAATTTAGCTGACGATCGCTGATGCTGTCGGGCGCTCGGCAGAGATTGCCGTGGTTTGCTGGGAAATGCTGAAGGATGTGTTAGTGTGGGAGCGAGGGGAAAGGGATGGGGTGGAGGGGTTGGTCCTTCCCTTAGTGCATCCCGGAGCAGAGCCCTGCGTGCACAAAAGGAGAGGAGAAGCCACATCTTCAGCCCAGCTCTGATCCCAGCAAGATGCTCCTGGGATTTCTGGTTGTTCCGGCATTGCCTCCCTCTCGCTGGCGATGCCGTGGTGCTGCCACGGACTTTCTGCACGGGGTCCTTCAGGGCCCTCCTTGGGCTGCAGCCACAGCGTCCCAGAGCGTGGATGGGCCTGGGCTTAGCAGGAATCTGTGCTTCCTCCTCCTCCTCCTTGTCCTCATCCCCTCCCTGCCGGGTCCCTCCGGCTGCGGCGACGTCCCCTCTGCCCTGTCCGTGCTGTGCTGCACCTGCTGAACGGTCCAGGATACATCACTGCCTGTCAGAGCTGTCACTGCGGGGGACAAGCTGCGGGGAAATTAATTTCTCCTGACCATTGGAGCCCAGCTCGTTGCCCTCGTGTCTCATTTCTCTGCAGTGACCACAGCTTAACCCTCGCCGTGCCATCACATCCTGGGCAGGGAGTAGCATCTCTTGCAACACCCCAAAATGCCCCTGTTGCCCGTTGCTTGGGCAGTTCATGTGTGAGAGAGAACCAGAAACATTGCAGGAAGGAGGAAAAAGAGTGTGTGTGTGTGTGTGTGTGTGTGTGCGTGCAAACACAGCGAGCTGTCTTACTGTGCAGTTTCCTCTGGTTTCCCACATTGTAAAAAGGGATAATACTGTCATCTTAAAGCACTTGGAGATGTGGGGATGAAAAGCAGCGAATAGGACCGAGACAGTCCTGATCAAAGCTCTCTTTTTTTTCTCCATCTGTGTTTGTTTCCCCATGGAAGATAATACTCTGCCTCTTTCTTGTAAATATTTTTTTAAGATCTAAGTAACTCGGTGATAGATAAACAGCCGTGCTTCACTCTGAAGGATCTCTGCTGCCTGCTCTAATTGTGTTTGCCAAGCCCATGGCCCGTGTTTTGAAGTGGGCTGGGGAGTTGTGTTGGAGCCTTGAGGAGCTGCTGTGTCCAGCAGCTTCAGAAGGACTGACTTGGAAATGCTTCAACACCTCATTTTTTGAGCAGGATCTTTTAAGATCAGTCCTTTCCACACAGCCCTTTGAACTGGGCAGCTAAAGCCACCAGTTAGTTTGGACATGGCTGGTGCATTTAGTTAAGGTGTATTGAAGCTGTGGGAAGGGGATCCCGTGGGATACAGGAGCACCACAGTCCCCTGTGCCCCAGCCCAGACTGGTCCTTGCAGCAGCAACAGGCTCCACAGAGCTGGGGTGTCTTTACTGAGGTGAAGTGGCCCAGAAGACAAAGTCATTTTTGGGGCTTTGCTGACCTGAGCAGCAGGATTCAGCAGGAATCAGGCTCAGGGAGGGCTGCAGGGTCTCCCTGGTGTGGGGGAAGGACATGTGTGGCTCTGGCACTGGGTTCACTGGATTTTTGGCATTTTGCTCTTATGCCTGGCAGCTTTGGTTGGTTCTTCCTCTCCCAGGAGCCAGCCCTGTGAGCAGCAATGATGCTGTTCTGTGCAGACCCATCTCTGGGTGAGTTTCCTTGGGGCTCTCCTGTGTAACCAAGGTCTGGGGTTGAGCAGCTGCTTTTGGAGCACAGCAACATCTCCCCCCCTGCACCAACACTTGCAGGATGATGGTTGTGGTCTCTTCCTGCCCATTAAACAGGGCTGGGCTGGTCAGTGTGTTCTGAGTTGGGAGGGGAAGATGGGTGTCAGAAACACATACCCTGAAGCTCCTCTCTTCGTGTTCTGTTTCCCCAGGAAAAGAGGCAAATACTTGGCATGCAAACCAACCCTGAAAATGTTCAAGGCCAGGTTGGGGGGGGCCCTGAGCCCCTCCAGTGAGTGTCATCTCTGCCCATAGAGGGGAAGGAGATGATCTTCAATGTCCCTTCCAACCCAAAGCATCCAGTAATTCTGTGACACGGGCTGTGCAGGTTTCCATCACGTGTTGGCATCTCCTTGCTCCCCAGAACCAACAGGGAAGGTCCCAGGGTGGGACCTGGGCCAGGTCCAAGCAGGCAGGAGCCCACCCTGAACAAGCCATCAGCACCAGCATCCTTCTCCCAGCCCTGGTGAGGTTGGATTTGCCAAGGGCAGGGTGTCATGTAGGAGCAACCAGGAATTGTGGGGTGGTGAATTCAAATTTCATCTCTGCCCTCCCTAGGGGAGGTGACAAATGAGCTGGTGGTTGTGCTAAAAGCTTTTCTTTCTCTCTTTAAAGAGGTTGCTGGGAGGAAATGAAGTGACCCACTGACCTCTGTTAATACCCAGCACAAACTAAGCTGGTGCTGCTGGAAGGAAGAGCCCTCAGTGCAGCCCTGTGCCTGCAAGGTGTTTGCTTCGATTGGATGTGTCTAATGGGAGCAATTCTCCAACAGCAGCTGCTGAAAATGAAGATATTTAATAATCTCCTAGATCTGGGTGAAACTTTTTGCAGAGAATTTCTTTAAAATCGCCCTTCTCCTTTTCATGGGCAGGTGGAACAGAAGAGAAGCCCAAAGGTCTGGGGGTTTTTTTGTGATTTTTTCCAAGTTGTTATATTATAATGAATCCAAAATAAAAGCAAGGTCCTTCCTTCCTGGATGCTTTTTTAAATGCAGAGCAAATATTTCAATTACCAGCTCCATGGGGGCTAAGAAAAAGTGATGTATGGCAAAATGTTGCCCAGAAAGGTTGTGGACTCCCCATCCTTGGAAGTGCTCAAGGTCAGGTTGGGCAAGGCTTGGAGCAGCCTGACCTGTGAGAGGTGTCCTTGCCCATAGCAGGGGGTGGAACAAGATGATTTTTAAGGTCCCTTCCAACCCAAAGTATTCCATGATTCTTTGAAGAACCCTGCATGGCTCTCACCCATCCCAGCGTCCATAACTGTGCAGAAACTTGGTTTTAGCAGCTCTTTAAGCAGTGAGGACAAAGGTAACCAACCTGATCTGTAGATAAACCCCCTCCTCCTATATCCCCTTGGATACCAAAAGTAGCTTAAGGGCGTCCAGCACCCTCTGAAATGGGAGTTGCTGGGGGGAAAATCTTCAAAAGCATCTTACAGCAGCTTAGGTTAAGTCCCTTTGACTCTCAGTGGAACTTAAGCTCTTAAGAAATGTAGGTGCTTCTGAGCACTTCACCCTCTGTGCCTCACACCCATGGGTCCTGCAGATCCCTGGCTCCATCCCGGCTGGAGAAGCCTCAGTGAGAAGCTGCTCCTTGCAAACACTTCCCAGTTTTTATCATTTTTAATAATAGTCCTTAAGACCCCGTGCTCAGAGCTAACAGGCTGCACACATGGCCATGCCCAGAGCTAGAGATTAGGCAGCACACAAGAATGAATGTCTTACAGGAGCTCTTTTACTGTAAGAATTAATCTTATTCCTGAAATGTGACCGTATCTAGCACAAATCTGACCCCACTGGGGGCCAGGGCTTCACTTAATTGCATTCTTTAGCAAGGATTGAGGTCTATTAGGTGGTTTGCTTGTGTTGCAGGAGATCCTGTGCCAGAGAATTTAGTGAGGGTTTGCAGGTCCGTGGAGCAGCACAGGAAAACTGCCATTATGTTGGCTTGGCTGGTGCCAGGAGCTTGGCTGAGGGCTCAGGGACAGGCAGGAGTGAGCAAACCTGTTCCAAAGAGCACACACAAGGTAAGCTGTGCCATGGGGAGGGGAGAGCAAGGATGACAGAGCCCTTGTGACCTGAGCTTTCATCAGAACCATTCCCACTTTTCCAGCCCTGCTGGGAGGGCGGGAAGGCCTCGTTGGGTGGTAGCTGTTGTGCACCATGGGCAGAAATCATGCAGGGGATGGCTGTGTTTCCAGTCTCCCTATTGCCAGGGCACCACCAGGAAGGCAGAGCAAACTGGCCCAGCCTGTCCCCGATACCCACAGAGGAACCAGGTGGGTGCATATCCTGCTGTCCTGAAAATCCCTGTCCGGGGGGACACAGCCACGGATGTACCTGCTCTGAAGGATGAGTTGCTGGATTGAAGCTGACATGTCCTAATATCTCTGCCAGCACTTTCTGTCTCCGTCAAGGGCTCGGGAAGCACATTAGCACCGGAGCGGAAGTGTCACCCTCTGGCATCTCCTTCTCTCATCTTGGAGCTGTTGCTGTATCCCCTTTACCAGACCTTCTCCTTCAGAGCCCATTATATGGCATGAAAAGCCCCGCTGGATGTGGGAGAGTGGAGCTGCCAGGCCCCTCTGCCCTGGAGGAGGAACATTTCCCTGACATTCCTGCATTCAGCTCCATCCTTGGGAGACTTTCCATGCATGTGTTGGCTGCTCTGAGCCGTGGAAGATCGTTGGTGCTGCATTCAGAGAGCAGATGAGGCTCAAGGAGATATTTGGTGGCATTTTGGGACTGTGGGGGGGTTATTGCTCGGATAAAGAAAAATATTTGGAGAGCAGACAAGGCTCAGGATGTTTGGTGGCATTTTTTGGACTTTGGGGGGGGGATATATTGCTCTGATAAGAAAAATATTTGGAGAACAAACAAGGCTCAGGGAGGTGTTTGATGGCATTTTTGAGACTGTGGGAGGGATATATTGCTCTGATAAAGAAAAATGAGAGTTTCTGGAATGGTGGCTGAGCCAGCACTGGTTTGTTTGGTTTTATTTTAATGTAGGGAACTAAAATGGTTGGATGGGTTGTTGCTCTCTCCAGCTCCTGCTCTCTCCCTTCCAGCCTTGCTGGTGGGAACTGGGAGCTGCGTGACTGAAGCAGGAGGAAGGGAGAGTCAGTGAGCAGCAACGTGGCTCCATTTGTTGTGCTGGCATCGATACCACATCCCCAGTTTAATTAACAGTTACCATCGCAGCTATTCATGATGTTCCCTCTCTCTGCAGCAACAAAAGAAACCCCAATGCGTTGTGCTGCTCCCTGGAACCCTGAAAACCCCGAGTTAAGGCTGGCTGGATCCTCTGTGTTTCTCTAAGTGTGTCTAGAACAAACATTTGAAGAGATTCCCGGTGATAGAATCCAGATTTTTTCTCTTTTTTTATTGGTATTTTTGCTCAGTTTTCATGAGCCAACACTGAAGCACGATGGATCCAGACTAGCACAGAGCAATACAGGCTTTGTAATCCTCAAAGTGCAAGTCCAAAGCCTCTGTCTGAAAAGTTGCTCTTTAGGGCTGAGTACATATGGGGACTTCTTGTTTATCCTGGCTTTTCTTTTAATTCTGTACAGTTCAGCCTTGGAGAGTTAATGGGACAGAAAAAGATTAAAATGCTCCTTCACACTCCCTGTCCCGACAGCCTCCCACCCTGATGTGTATCAGAAAGCTTGAACAGCCTCACTATCCCCTTAGTCCTTTCCAAGCCTTTGATCATGGTACAATATCTGCTACCTGGCTTTTCTCCAAAAAGTGATAAAACCTGGGTTTGATTTCTAATTGGGGTAACGATAACGGGAAGGAATCTGTTGGATCTGAGCATCTTTCCACAGCTCTGGCCCATTATCCCAGAGCTCAGTCTGGCTGCTGGGAAACCTCTGAGCTGCTGACCCTACCAGGAGGTTGTGGCTGCAGTTTCCACTCTATTTTCAGCCCTTCTGGGGCAAAGCTCACCTCTGTGATTGGCATTTACCAGTATTGACACACAGGACTGGGGTGGTGGCTAAGAATACAGCTCCCTTAATGCCATTCCAGCTTTGCACGGGGATCAGGATAAAGCTGTAAGCTCTGTTTGGAGCCAGGAGTTGTCTCCATGGAAATGTGCTGGCAGGGTGAGGAGAGCAGGCTGGTGCTGAGCTCCCTCTCCCCTGTCTCCCCATGCTGATGTGCTGCTTCTGTCCTGCAGACACGTTCTGCCACATCCAGGGCAGAGGTGACCAGCAGAAAATCTCTCCCACATCCTTTGGAGGCTGGGTTTGTTTAATCCATCAGGACCAACTATAGTACCCCCTGCTCCAGGTATTCTCTTTCCCAGTTCTGTGTAGCTCAGTAACGTGGTTCCTCTTTGTGTTGCAAGTGGGGAAACTGAGGCACTGAGTAGGTGGACGCTCTCAGATGTAATTCCAGCCCTGGAAAGAAGCCTGGAGTCTTGCCAGTGTGTATTTCCCATGCCAGGGGAGCTCTGGGACACCCACACTGGTGCCAGGCTCAGGGACAGGGTTGCTGTGTTGGGTGAGAGCTGCACAGCACAGAGGATCCCTGCCCGAGCCACACACATCCTCAGCAGCCAAAAGGGGATCCAGGGAAAACATCTCCTGCGCCGTCTTCCCTCTTGGTGGGGAGGATTTTTTTTTAGTTCCTTGCTGTGTTTTTCATGTGTGAGGTTTCAGTTTTTCTTCTTTGCCCTGCGCTTTTGTGGAAAAATCGCCCTTTCAGAGGGTCCCTGGGCCCTGTCGGGTCAGATCCCTTCACACCTCGTTGCTCAGCGCTGCTGGGCCGGCGCTGCCTCTGCCGGGCTGGGAAGGGACAGGAGCCGAGGGTGTTAAACTTTGAACACGGGCTCTGTGTGGTCGGTGCCTCCCGATTCCCGTTCTTCCTGCGCCGTTCCCTCCCTCTGGGAGCGTGTGAGGGGAGATTCTCCATCACCTGCCCGGGCAGGAGCTCCCCAGCCGTGTGTCCCCACCAGTCTGCTGGGCCCTGGAGCTGGGCAGGGCCTTCGTGGCATCGTGGAGAAGAGCAGGGACCATGGGCAGCAGTCACCTCTCGGGCCCCCACTGCCCCTCGGGCTCTGCTTGACTCTGCCCACCCATGTTCCCCCCATTGCTCTCCCCTTTGTGCCCCCTCTGCCCACCCGTGTCCCCCTCATTGCTCTCTCCTTTGTGCCCCCTCTGCCCACCTGTGTCCCCCTCATTGCTCTCCCCTTTGTGCCCCACAGGTGCTGACAAGGCTGGGGAGACACTGTGAGTCCCACTGACCCGGAGCCTTCCCGGCTGGGGCCGAAGGCCAGTGCAGAGGATGAGGATCCTTCCCAGCCCTGGGATGTCTTCGCTGGTCTCCCTCGTGAACCTCCTCTCCGTGCTGCTCATAGACTGTGTAGCTGAAAGTAAGTGGCTCTGCTGTTCCCCTGCTCCTTTTTTCACCCCAGCAAAGTACCCCCCTCTCCTTTTCAGCATTAAAGAAGTGCTCAATACCTGACTATGTGTTTAATGCTCTGACTTCTTTAGCTTTCCACCAGTGCCTTCCCATTATTCCCAGTCACGGGGCAGCTGCTTTGAACCTTGGGTTGCCCCCATGACTGCAAAGAGCTGGAGAGAAGGGAGGGAGCTGCCTGGCAGCTCTTGCCAGAGCCTTCCTCCCCTTTCTGCTGGCCCCATCTCCACCCAGCTCGCCCATATTGTCCCCTCCTGCTCCTGCCTTTCAGGATCTGTCAGACACTGGTGACCGTTGTCATGTTACTTTCTGGGGCTGGATTCCAAAAGCATCTGAAGAAAGAGTATTATGTTCCTCCTTCCCCCGAGTGAACCAGTTCCAGTTTAACACAGTTTTTATCTTTGCTGCCTTTCAATTCTTGCTTTAAAAAATGAGAAAGAGGAAGGCAAAAAAAGAAAAAAAAANTCCCCTTTGTGCCCCCTCTGCCCATCCATGTCCCCCTCATTGCTCTCTCCTTTGTGCCCCCTCTGCCCACCCGTGTTGCCCTCATTGCTCTCCCCTTCNCTGTTCCCCTGCTCCTTTTTTCACCCCAGCAAAGTACCCCCCTCTCCTTTTCAGCATTAAAGAAGTGCTCAATACCTGACTATGTGTTTAATGCTCTGACTTCTTTAGCTTTCCACCAGTGCCTTCCCATTATTCCCAGTCACGGGGCAGCTGCTTTGAACCTTGGGTTGCCCCCATGACTGCAAAGAGCTGGAGAGAAGGGAGGGAGCTGCCTGGCAGCTCTTGCCAGAGCCTTCCTCCCCTTTCTGCTGGCCCCATCTCCACCCAGCTCGCCCATATTGTCCCCTCCTGCTCCTGCCTTTCAGGATCTGTCAGACACTGGTGACCGTTGTCATGTTACTTTCTGGGGCTGGATTCCAAAAGCATCTGAAGAAAGAGTATTATGTTCCTCCTTCCCCCGAGTGAACCAGTTCCAGTTTAACACAGTTTTTATCTTTGCTGCCTTTCAATTCTTGCTTTAAAAAATGAGAAAGAGGAAGGCAAAAAAAGAAAAAAAAAGTGAAAATCTTCAGCGACTTGAATGTAATGTTCCTTCGACATGAAGGCTGATCGCTTGGGATCAGTGGGGAATAGACTTTTCCAAGCTGATTGAATTATGACTTTTTTTCCTCCCCTGCAAAGCTGCTTGAAGCTGGTGAGAGGGCTGCTCTGGTCAGCACAGCCCTTGACAGCTTTTAACGTAATCGCTTCGTTATCGGGGTTTATTGCGATGACGCCGCCACCGGGGATTGAATGGACCCACGACCTTTGGTTGCTGGGAGATTTTTTTGGAACAGTGCTTTCTATCCTCTCTGCAGCAGGCAAGTGGGGATGTGTTTGCCCTTGCCTCCCTCCTGAGTTTTGCTGGGTTCGTGCTTAATCCCTCTTTGCAAGGAGAAACGCTCATGTGCAGAAAGATAATGTTTTATTTTATTCCTTTTCATTTCATAAGCCTGGGAAGCGAGCTGGGCTCTGGGAGGTTCACTGCAGGGCCAGAGCTTCAGTTTGAGCTGTCCTGAGCAGCAGGAGCAGTGCAGAGTCTGGCAGCAGGGAACATGGCACAAGCCTTTTGCCCAAGGATTTATCCACAGTCCTACTTGGGTGTTGGAGCTGCTTTTGCAGGGTCTTTATGAGCACCCAGGGTTGATGGGTGCTGCTGTGTTCCACTGGGCTCAGGGTGTCCTTGTTGGCTTGTGAAAGTGGGCACCAGGAATTTCCATTCCTGGTTCTTTGTGCAGTGGAGTCGGGAGAGGGGATGCAGTGGAAAATGCAGTGGAAAATCCAGTGTCGGGGCTCCAGGGTCTTGTTCTTGCCACTGGTTTGGTGAAAGACTCCTGCCAAAATTACTTGTTTGCAAAGCCAGCAGTACAGCTTTGGAGGTTTGGGTGGAGAGTTTGGATGTTTCTGTGCCTCTCTGTGTGCAGAGACCTGGTTCATCTCCTGTGATACCTGAGTGCCTGTGAAAACTGGGGTCCATTTTAATTTTAAGTTTACACCAAGCCCTGTGTGCTCCCTGCTGGGAGTGGGCACTGCAGAATCCGACCTGGTTCATCTCCTGTGATACCTGAGTGCCTGTGAAAACTGGGGTCCATTTTAATTTTGAGTTTACACCAAGCCCTGTGTGCTCACTGCTGGGAGTGGGCACTGCAGAATCAGGGCTTCCCAAAATCATGGCTGTGTGACCTCAGTTCTCCTGTGGGTTTGGTTTTCCTGGGAAGGAACAAGCATCTTGTCTTTCTGTCATCTCTGGGGTGAGGTTTGCTCAGAGATTACAGCAGTGGTGGGAGATCCACATGCTGTCTGACTGCTTCCAAGCCCTTTTTGGGGGAAACGTGTCCCCAGGAAGGGCTGATGCTGGTCAGACCCAGAAGGCAGCAGACATGAAGCCCAAGCCCTGCTGAAATCTGTCACTGCTCTGCAGACACCTTGCTGCTTGCAGCCAAGTTTCTCTCTCCTGTAGTTCTGCAGTGTCCTTGGATCCTGAACTGTGAGGTTTTGTGGGTTTTTTCCTCTTGCTGCTCACAAATATCCATGCAGGTTGCCCAAGGCAGAGCTGCTCTTACCCGCTTGCTGTACAGGTGGAACTGGAAAGGTGGTGCCTCTTCTCCTGACCTGTGCAGCAGGTCAGCACCTCCCTGACCTGTGCCCTTGGGGATGCTCTCCCTTCTCAGCTGAGCTTCTCTGGGGCTGCTGCTCTGCCTGGTGGTGATGAGTGGAACCAGACAGCTCCTGCTTTTGGAGGGGCTCCCGAATTCTGCCTGGAGAGATCCCATCCCAGGGAGCAGCTCCCAAGCTGGGCCGTGCTGCTCCCCCCTGAGCTTTGCAAACAGCAAACAGCTTTGTCTGTCACAACTGCAGAGCCTGTGTGAGGAGCTGTCACTGTTCTGACAATGTCCTCTCCCATCAGATGGCCCTGGGCTCTGGCACTGCCTCTCCCGTAATCCCTTGGCCGGTTTCCATTTGGCCACAGCACTGACCCCATTTCCTGCCCTAATTCACCAGAGGGGCTGCCAAGGCCCTGCAGCCCCCCAGGCACTCACTGGTGGTGCCCCTGCCATGATGGGAACCCCACACTGGAGATGGGAAACCCCTGGAATTCTGGCTCTTGGAGGGCATCGCCGTCCCAACTTCACAGCCTGGGCTGGAAGCTGGGATTTGCCTCCTCTCCCAGTGCAGCACTGGGGAAGCTGTGGCCTCTGCAATCAAAGGACCATTAAAATACTTCCCCTGTTTCTGAGGCTAATTGATCTCAGTCAGTGATTTAAATCTTCATGTGGCAGGAGCATTCTATTTAAAGGAAACTGCCATTTAAATTAAAAGCCCAAAGCACCACACTACTCTCTGCCTGCTGTTCCTCCTTGGGAAGCTGAAGAGGACAATAATTGAAAGGTGTAATGCAGACACGTTCCTTCTCCTTCTCTTTGCTTCCATGTAGACACTTCCTTTGTTTCTTCTGTGTGGCCAAGGGCAGCCATAGAACTGGAAATTGCCAAGACCATGATTATTTTCAGTGGTCTCATTAAACAGAAAGCATTATCATTTTGTTAAGTATTCAGCTGTTTGTGTGAGCACCACACGGCCAAAGGGCACGTCCTGTCCCCCTTGGAGCCGAAAGAAAACCCCCCAGCAGAGACAGATGAGGCCTGGATATGAGTCCAGGGAGGGGAATAATCCCCAAATTGCTGATGGACCTGGGCACAACACCCAGCCTTGGTGTTCCCTGTTCACGCACCCAGCCTGAACCATAAAAGCTGTGCAATGAGCACCCTAAAACACCTCATTTTGTGTGCTCACAAAATCAGCTTCATCTCACTGGTGGAGCTGGGCAGGATCTGTTCCTGCCTGTGCTGTGCAAGGCACAGCTGCTTTTGGGCTGAGGGCAGTGTCCAGATCCTCCTGCCCACCAAAGGAACACTGTGCCCTCTCTGAGTGCTCCTCAGCTGAGAGGAAAAGCCACTTACTGTATAGAAATGTGGCCATTTTTCTGACTGGGATCAGCACGCTCGCTGTTTGCCAGTGGATTTTTCTCATTGATTAAACCTTTGTGCTTTACAATAGCACTTTGCTAATTGGTACTTTGCATACACAGAAGGCTGGTGTGTGGCTCTCTCCACCCCAGCAAAGATTTAATAGCAGCAAATGTTACTTATTACTTAGGTTTCCTTCCTTTTATAAATCATGGTATAGAACTCTTTACTAGCACACTCTAAAGTATCACCATAAATAATTAAATCTAAATTGCAATTGACAAAATAAAAGAATAAAGCCCCTTTTATGATGCATTACCCTGGCTCTCTTCCCTTTTAATTGCCCTTGCTCCCTTGTTAATTTGCACAGGAATTCATGGGAGGTGCATATGGGCTCTTGTGCTCTGTGAGCATCCGTGGGGCTGGGAGAAGCAGCCAGGGCTGCACCAGGCACGTGGGATTCATGGAGAGGGTGGAAAACGTGTGTTGGGATGGGAAAGGAGCTCCTGTGGGTCCATGTTCAGGTGACAAAGTGGGGAGCTGGTACCATGGGAGATGTGGAAGGGGTGTGCTTGGCTCCCTGAGATCCTGATCACAGAGACTTACAGGTGGAGCTGAGTGCTCTCCTGAAGGTCCCTCCCATGCTCTCATTCCCTGAGGATTAGCCTCTGGCTCAGCTCACAGCTTTTATCTCTGGAGGTCCCAGCTTTGATCTGCTGTTGGCCAAGACAGCAGTTGTCAGATAAGATGGTAGTAAAAATCAAGGAGGCTCCATCCTAGGACTTGATAGACGTGTTAAGTCGACATCAGTGGGAAGGGAATCTCTCCACAGTGGGAGAAAGCTGCTCCACTTTCAAGTGTTTGAGATGGATCATGACAACACAACAGTGCTGTCACGAGAAAAGGAAGATGTCAAATGTGAGGATGAATTGTCCCACAATTTTGGATATAGACCCTAATTAGCTCGTGGCTCCTCAGAATGACAGTGAACCAGGGGAAGCTGGAAAGGTTTTTTCTGCTTGGTGGGTGGGCTGGAGGGGGAGCAGAATTTAAGGTGAGGACATAGAGGAGGTTGCATTGGTGGGTGGGTGGTGGAGTTTCTCCTGGGTGTTGCACATTGTTCCTTCAGTGAGTAGACACTAATGGTGAGCAGGAGGAGCTAAACTGCATCCTCCAAAAGGCAGAGATCCCTGCTTCCCTGCCCAGATCCACCTGCTGCTCCTGTTCCCCACGCACCAGTTGCCTTTGTAGCCAGGAGACACCTTGTTGTCCTTGTTCCTGAACTGCCCTTTCCTTCCCTGCCTTCTCCATCTGCCAGCTGAGATCCAGCCTGTGGTTGCTGAGGGTTCTGGACTGGTTGTTGTCTCACTCAAGGACACTGAATTAAGCTTCTGTGTCACCTTGTTTAAGTGCCTGATTAAATTAAACCTTGCCTGACTGGATCAAGTGATGTATCTCTTCTCTTTTTCTTTCTTTTTTTTTTTTTAAGATAACTCAAATTGGAAAGTTTGTGTCTTCTGTAGGACCCGAAGAGGAAATAAATCATCTGTTGAAAGAGCTTCCTGAGGGCAGGGGAGGCTGTCAGTGCCCAGGTCTCAGCTGTGCCCCACACTGTGAATGCTCATTAGATTAATCTGTGCTGAGGAGCACCTGGGGACAGTGACAGCCACGGGTGTTTGGGACCCAGCCATGGGTGTCTCCTGGTGAAGGATCTTTTCCCAACCAGAGGTTCTTGCTGCTCAGCTTCATTAGATGGTTAAGTTAGGGGAAAAGAGCATCTGTTTGTCGTGTAAACAAGCAGCTTGTGTGAAAATGTCACCTACAGAGGATTGGTGAGGCAGGAAATGTCTGTCTTCACCATACCTGGATGCCAAAACTGGGGCTGTTCCTCTGTGTCAGGCTTTGCTGGGAAGCCAAGACTTATTTCTTTGTGACTTTTCCCTGTGAGTGTCCTTCTCACCCTTACAGTTCTTGCAAATGCTGCCAGGAAGGACGGGATCTTTCCAGTGTGTCCCCCAGACTCCGGGTCACATCTTCCCATCTGTCTGGCAAGGGCTGAGGGCTCGTGTCTGTTCCAGACCAACCTCTGGGTCACTGAAGGGAATCTGTGAGGGTATTCCCACCCTTCTTGTGGCCTGGCAAGCCCAATATTATTCTTAGAAGGCAAGCAGAGTGTTTTTCAAGGACGCCCGACCAGAGGAATGTTGTTCCTCAGTGCGTGGGATGGAATCTGGGCTCGTGTTGGCCTGTGAGACACAATCTCCCAAGAACACTTTTATTTACTCTGTGCCACTCTTCCCCTCCAGTCAAGGATGTTCTCTCGCAGCATAATTGGTCCCAGTTCCCACCTTAGGAGGCTGTGATGTTCCCTGCACTGCAGCTGCCTTTAATTTTGGGGGGATTGTTAAAGTTCATGAAAATAGTCACGTTTTATACCATCTGCTGTGTGCAAGGAGCTCAGCAATGTATGGGCTGAGGGCCAGGGGCTGGGCCAGGAGTCAGGAATGTCCTCACTCTGTAACTTCTTCTTTCTAGCTCTCCTTGAGCTTGTCTAGATTGGGTTTTTTGAGCAAGGACTGCTCTTGCCATGTTGTTGTCTGGTGTGATTAGTCCCAGTCTTGGTTTGGGGATCTGTCCTGGTTAAACCACGCCGGGTTCTCCTCCTGCAAACACTAAACAGTCGTGTTGGGGATTGGCAGAGGAGCCTCCTGCTCCATCCAAGGGCACAGCAGATAACAGTGTGACTGAGGAAGAGATCACAGCTAACCCAGGCCTGAGGAGTGCCAGGAGAGAGCATTATAAATACATTTTGGATGTCTACTGCGAAGGCTTTGAAAGGGAATATTGGGATGAATGATTTAAACAGTTGACATGAGGGACTTGTGGGTTGACCTGTTTTCACAGTAGAGAATTTTGAGCATGTCCCATCTTGGTTGTTGCAGACATGAAACATTGCTGCTTCATACGAGCCTGGCGAAAACCAGCGCCGCTCGTTTCATCTGCAATGCACTGAATCATTTCTGTTTCCTTTTGAGGCCGAGAGGAAAAGCAAAGCTTTAAAGAAGAAAAAAAAATAAATAGAAGGAGCTGCAACTGGTTTAGCATTCTACAAAGTTTCTCTGAGTCCTCCAAATCTTTAATTGACTCAGGAGCATAAAATTGAGAAGGGGAGAGAGTGAGAGAGCGTGCGGAGTGGCGCGAGTGATTTGAATAATTTATTGTCCTTTGAAGTTGCAAGAGAAATTTCAGCTGCCTTGGGGAGTAATTTCTCCCCCTTCTGAAAGGGTTTCTTCTTATTTTAAACTCATTCAGAGGCTGATAGTTTTGCATTTTCTGCATAATTAATGAGCATAGCTCCCCCCACTCTCACACAACCTCTAAAGAATGGTGGGGTGATGAAACTTGGTGGTTTTTTTAATTAATAAAGTCAAATTAATTTGGCTCTGTCCTCTTCCTCCCTCACCTCCACTGGAATTCATGGATTTATTCATAAATTAGTCTGAACATGCTGCTAAGATGCACAAATCTTTAGCCTGGACTTTGATTTGTTTGAATGGATTTCTAAAACATGGCATGGGGTTTTTTCCAGTTGGGCTTTTAAAGATCACCTTGAGACTGGTTCCAGGCTCCCAGGGAACCAGGAATATCCTTCAGCTCTTGTTCCTCTTTGTCTGGGGAGGATCTGCCTGGGTTTGAGGGCTTTCTGTGTGTATTATTTCTGTATGAGTGCCATGAAACTCCCCTTTCCTTCTAAGATCTGCTAATTGTGGTTGACTCCAGTAGCTGCCACTTGAGGGATTGCCTTCTCCTGCTGGAAGGGGAGGGGATCTCCTTCCTGGTGCCTGGAGGGGCTGCAGGACAGATTCCTGGTAAAAAGCCATTCCTTGGCAGGTGTCAAACATGAACAGAAACCTGTCCTACTCAAAAAAACCTCACCTTCTTCAGTGACTGTCTTGGATAGAAGAATTTAAGGTGTCCTTGCTGCTCCTTTTCCATGTTTCCATTTCTCTCTCACTCATATCTTGCACTGTTTTTCTGGCTCACTGAGTCTCTAGTTATCCCAAAGCTGAATTCATCAGGTTCCCTCTGCTGTCAGTTCTCAGCACTGTTGTGGGATTGTCCTTTTTTCTGATTCTTTTGTGTTGATGTGCCCACTACAAATCTGAGTGATGAGTGGTGTGGTTCAGAGACAGAAATCCTTGTGACTCATGTGGTAGGAGTCGAAGTTCATCATTGTTAAAGGTTGCATTCACCCATTAGTCATGGCTTTATTAGGTTTTGGGGTCTTGTTTTCAAGGTTTCCCATCTCTAGCTCCCTTTACATCTCAAATTCAATACTGATAAGCAGTACAGGCTCAAAATACACTGTTAAGACTCAGTGTTTCAAGCTTGTATATCCAGAATTTCCTTTTATTCCATGGAAAATGTGGGCTGAAGTCTCTTACCAGAGGTCAGATAGCAAAGACATAACAAGCTTTTGAAATCACCCCAAATTGTGTGCTCTAGGAATTGTACCTTTCCCTGTTCCTGTAGACCAGGACCCTCCTCCTCTTGCCTGAAAGGAAGAGCAGACAACAGCTAGTAAGTGCAAGTAATACAGCTTTTATTTCCAGGATTAAGAGAGCAGAGCTTTATCAGACAATATTTTATTTGCCTGGTGTGCCTTTCATCCCCAAATGATCCCTGCCTGCACATAAGAGCTGCCAGATCTTGATTGGGGTCATCCATCCCATGATCTCATGCATGGAGAGCTGCAGCCCCTCCTGAGCTGGTGATGCAAGACAAGACTGAACGGTGTGTTTTCAGTCTGCAGAGCTCTGTGTCACATCCCTGAACTGAGGGTTGGGGCTGATCTCCCTGCTCCCATCCTTGGGGCTCCCAGCTCTGCTCTTTCTGGGAGGACCATGAGCTTGTTTGTTCTCCCTGTTGTGCTGACTCTGCTGTCACTTTGTGGTGGTGCAGGACTGAGCCTGGGCTATATTAAGATGGCATGGCCCCCTGGGAGCTGCATCTGGGCTCGTTAAGCTTTTCTTCTTGGAGACTTGTCCCACAGGAGATGATTTTCATGTTCTGGTATCCCCTGTAGACTCTCGTTCTTTAGTGACTCAAACAGAGCAGGGCAAGTTGAGCAAAGAGCCAAATCCTTTCTAGCTGGCTCTTTTTTAAGTAGGTGGTGAATCAAGCTGCCCCAGGATGCCAATATCGATGACATGGCTGGAATAGAAGCTGTCCTGGCAACATGGCAAGGGCAGGGAGAGCTCCCAGCCTCGAGTTTGTGATTGAACAATCTGGGATCGCTGGCGTGACACTGATGGACAAGGGGCCCTCATTAAGTTGCCAGGACAGCTCCTTGGGTCTCTGCTCTGGGTTGTTATGCCTTGTTATGGGACTTGTGGACAGATATGGAATGAGATGTACCCCCAGGGTCCACGTTGCTGAGGCCACGTGTGCTCCTGTGCTTGCTGCAGCTTCCTGGCTGATCCCAGGGCTGATCCTCCATGGCTGCAGTGCTCGTCTCCTTCAGCTCTTGAGGTCACAAGGAGCAGCTTTCTTCCTGTGTTGTAGTGCCAGAAGGTGAAGGAGAATCCTGGCCAGAGGTCCATCTGCATTCCAACCAATTTGTTCCTTTGCCCCTTGGTTTGGTTTGTTCCAGGGAGGGAGGGTGGAGGCAGAGAGCAGCAGTTGGGCACCTGCAGTGCTCACCATCTGAATTGGTAAGAAAAGGAGGTGGGGAAACTGAGGCACAGGAAGAGGATCCTTGTGGACTGTGGCCACAGAATGTGTTGAAAAGCAAACTCAGTCCTGTGTGTTCCAGATCACATTCCCTCCTGCACATACACACTCCATGCACTGCCAAGTGTTGCCTCTTTCCCACCCTCGTGTGCAGGGTCTCATTCTGATGCTGGGCACCAGCTCCCTGCCATGTTTGCTGTTCCCTGCCAAATACAGACCCCTCCACCCCCAGTGCTAACCCTCCATTTCTCATTCATTAAACACAAGCCCAGGTGATGCCACAGCTCTCACAGGAAGGGTATTTTTGGACTGTGCTCACTCCATGGTGTGAGATACCAGGTACCAATTTTCCTGTTAAGGAGGGAAGAAAAAGGTCCAGACTACCAGCATATCATCCCACTCCCTGCAGAACAGGGGCATCTCCCTGCCCTGAGCAGTTTTCATCCTGTATATGTGTATATGTGCCCTATCCCATTGCCTAAATCCCAGCTGGAAGAAGGTTTTCCTTGGCTGTATCAAGGTGCCACTCACTGGAGCTGGGGCTGATCTGTGGCAGTGACAAACACCCTTTTTGCCATGGAGAGAGGTGGATCTTTCCATGCATAGGGATGTGTGATGGTATCCTGGAGAAGTCCTGCTGAGACAGGACAACTTCATCCCAGTGCTGTTCCCATGTGACAAGGAACGGTCCCATCCCTGAAAACCACCAGAAGGAAGGATTATGCTTCCCCTCCAGCAGGCAGGATAACATGGTTTTTCTCACCTTGGATGTCAAAACTAGGAATAGATTTTTGGTAGCCTCAGTCTCCTCCTGCCTCACTGCTCCAGGCTTGTATCTCCTCTTCCAAAGGATCTGTATTCCAGTGCATTGCAAATAGGAGCTTGAAGCCTGTATGGATGTGCCAGATCCCCAAAATTACAAGCCTGATGGCAAGAACAGCTTGACATGGTGCTGGCTATGAAGGACCTGCTGCCTCATCTTGGCTGAGGGGAGAGGTGGGAGCTGGCAGTACAGGCAGGGGTTGGAAAAGGTCAGGTATTGGGATTGTTGGACAACCAGTGTAATAAAGGTGTATGAAATGAGTTCTTCATCTTCCTCACCCATTTTCTGCTTGTGTTAACTCCTGTGCTGGGTCACATCCTTCACTGCTGCTCTTCCTTCTCTGGGGCCTTGCAGCAAAGGAGGAGGGATGACCTTCCAGGTGACATTCCCCCGTGTCCATGGGGGAACAGCCTGCATTCAGCTGTGGTAGCTCAGCTTTTCTGAGTCAGGGAAGGGCTTTGGTGGCTCAGCAGCAGGGGAATAGCAAGGTGGAAGTATTTCACTTCTTAAAAAACGTCCTCAATCTTTTTTTACCCTCCTTTGCCCAACCTTGCCAGTCCCATCTCCCTGAAGGGAGCCAAGAGCTGCTGACAGTAAGAGGAAGTCTCTGTCTAAAGCCTATAATTATCCTGTCTGCCTTTCCCAGAAAAGGCCAGTTGGGAAGTGAGTGTGCTCCTGTTCCACGGACCAACCCTGCCTTCCCCTGCCTCCCCAATTACTGCTTAATGGACTTTTTATGATGATAAGACGACTGGGTTGGGGAGAAGTTATTGATGGGGAAATGGCAAATAATTCACTCGCTGTTTGTTTGTTCTGTCAGAAAACCCTCATTTTAATTTTATTTGTGAGGCACTGAGAAACAGAAAGAAAAAGTGCAGAATCTGTCAATAAACCCCTGGGTTTCACGGGGAGCTGAGTCTCTGCAGGACCTCTCTGAGGGGTGTTCTCAATCTTGTGGAGTGTCTCTACAGAGACTCTTCCCAATCCTGCTCCCAGTTTGCAGCTCTCACTCTCCTCCTGAAGATTTTCCTGAAGAAAAATGTAAATTCTGGAGCTGTCTTCCTTGCCTCTACCCCTCTCACAAGCTCCCCCACTCCCTAATGCCACTGCTTTGGAATACAGACCCATTCCAAACAGCACATTCTTGCTCCCCACTCTCCATCTGTCTCAAATTTGGCTGCTCTCTCCTGTTTTCATCTGCTCTGTGGTTTGTCTCCTCCATCTAATCTTCACTTCCTTGCTCTGGCTCTGAACACCTCCCTCCTCTCCAGCTTGCTCCAGTTCTCCTGCATAGAGTCATGGAATATCCTGACTTGGAAGGGGCCCACAAGGATCATCTAAGTCCAACTTCTGGCCCTGCACAGGTCAGCCCCAGGAATGTGCCATTTTCCCTGTTGATCTCTTATCATTCCCACTGATTTTCCCATCCTTTCCACCCTCTGCTCCCCATTTTGTGTCCTGGTTCCCTGGTGTGACAGAGCTGCTCCTCTGGCTGTGCCTCCTGGGTGTCTCCTGCTATTCCACCCTCCCATCCCATCCCTGCAAGGCAGGACATGGATCTCCCACGTGCAGACAGACCACAGCAGCACGTGTGTGTCAAACACACTTCCTAAAGCAGCAAACAAACACTGGGAGCATGGCTGGACCCCAATCCCACATTTCTGGAAGGCTTTTCAGGCAGGAGATAAAAGCACAACCACCCAGGGCTGTGGCTGGGGAGTACTTTGGGCTCCTTCTCCAATTGTGAGCCCATCAGCAGTTGTGGAAAAGGGATATGGAGTTTCACTGGATCAGCAGAAAGGTTCAGCCCAGAAACCAAAGGAAGAGGGAAGAGGAAGAGGAGGAGAGGAGGGGGGTTTAACTCTGTGCATGGCACTGTTGGATTCCTTCTTGGTTGCTCTGGAAGTTAGCAGGGGGTGAGAAAAAACAGGGAGACATGTCTCATTCCAGCTGACATGAACTGGTTGTTGGAAGATTCCAAAGCTTTTCTCTGGCTTTTGATTTTTATCTCCTTCTCCCCCAAAGAAGTACCTGTTGGAGAAGGTCTCTGAGTTCTCTCTAGTGATGTTTTTGTGGTTATTTTGTTTGGATTTCAGTCTTTAGAGGCTGCAGCTGTGTTCAGTACCACCTGGGGTGCTGAGTGCTGAACAGATCCGTTCTGAGACCATCCCTGCTCCAAACTGTGTGTGGTGTCTAGACCAGGACAGACAGGCAGGTGTGAGAAATGAGGGTTGTCACCTCTGCACTACGTGTGGCAGCCTGAGGTGTGGGGAAGGGCGAGTTCCCAAGGTCAGCCGAGTTTACACCAGAGCCAGAGCTCTGAATCCCATTTATGGGAATGATCTGGAGCCTGGAAAAGCAGATTGGGGTGTGCAACTAACAGCAAAATAACACTGACCACGAGTGGCTTCGTGGTCTCACCTTTACCTCTGTTTTGAAAGGTGGAAGTGCATTTGTGTGTGTGCATATGTGCCCAAAAAAGCATGAATTTCCATGTGCTGAGTGTTTTTGAGCGAGGATGAAGGTTGTCACTGGCTAATGTGCCCTGAATCTCTCCTGTAGGGCAGATCCATGGGGGAATGTCAAGCTCAGCACCGTGGGGCTGTTTGCTGAAGGTCAAACAGGAACAGTGAGCAGAAGGATGGCTGGGAATGTGTATAGGAAGACTCATAAACCGGCCAAGCAGCAGGAAAATGGCCTTCCTGCTGTGCCCTTGCTTCTGCCTTGGTTGCTGTGGCACTCTGGGGTACAGAGGAGAGCCTGCTCCTTCCCCAGGGTGGGATAATGAGGGTTTACTCACCGGAGAAGGAGGGGCTGCAAGTGGTGCTTTGTGTGCCGTGGCGCGTGGGCTTCCACGGAGCTGCCAGCAGGGACCAGGGGCTCCAAAATTGGAAGCAAAACCTTTCAAAATCCATGTTTTGTAGCTGGCTTTCTTTTGTCTCCGTGGATTGCTGCCGCTGTGGGCGAGGGGCCCTTTCAGCCAGGCTCCTGCTGCTCTGTGCTGTGGCCAGATGGAAGAACGAGTGGGTTTGTCTTTATTTGAGCTCCATTGTTGAGGTGCTTTCCCGGGGGTGGCAGGAGGTTGAGCACAGATGAGTTTTGCCATCTGAAATCAGCACCAGGTCCCTGCTGAGGGGCTGGAGATGAGGGGAGGGAGCTGGAAGGGGGGTCAGGAGGATGCAGGGGTACAGAGGCACCTCTGCAGCCCCCTCAGGGAGAGCCTGGGGGACAGAGGGACAGCATCACACACGCTGGGGCAAATACACAGTGATGTGGTCAGAGAGCATCCTCCTCCAGCCTTTTCCTTGACACCTGAGGGGCCCACCAGGCCTGTTGCTGTGGTAGTGGCCCCTCCAGGCTTGTGAGGAGAGAGTGGAAGAGGAATTGTTGTCCCTCTCCTTGTGGGAGCAGCTTTCTGCTTGGCCTGTCCCAAAGCTGCAGGTGTAGCTCGGGAGGGAGCAGCACTTTTGTGTCTGGAGTGTACAGGAGTGGTGTGGAGAAAGCTGCCCCTGCCCTCTGAGGTGGTCTGTGAGGTTCAGTGCATCCTCAACCTCCTGGTCCCTCCATAACCCTGCAGTGCCCCAGGAGGGGCACCCAGCTCCCACCAGGCTTGGGGAGGGGAAGGGGCCGTGGTGCACGTTCATAACTGGCTGTTTCTTTTTCTTCCCCCTCATCCCGCTCCCGTCAGCTGTCAGCTCTGATATGTGAAGCTTATTTGTGCTCCTGCCTCTCTCCCACCCCTCAAACCACCTCTGGGTTCCCCATCTCTTTCTCTGGCTTGGACTTTTGATGTTTCAGACAGGCATATGGTGGCCGGCCTGTCTCCCTCACTGCTCGTCCATCACCTGCTATTCACCATGGCAGCCGTTCCCGAGGGACATTTGGGTTTAAAGGCTGAGATGTCCCCTCCTTTTCCCCACTCCTACATCTTCCCAGCTTCCTTGCTGTAAAGCTGCTCAGCCCGTTGTGTCATCTGTGTATCGTTAGCAGGGAGATGTTGGGGTGGTTTTTACATGATTGCGTTTGAAGAACTTTTCCTGCTTTGGTGTCACATGAAAGAGGGAAGGAGGGGAGGGGAGAGGAGGCAGCAGCATCTTCCTCTTCAGTGGGGAAACTGCCTCTGTGTGCAGCCCTCCCATGTGGGCTGG
This sequence comes from Calyptomena viridis, assembly GCA_013390005.1. Lineage (NCBI taxonomy): Eukaryota > Metazoa > Chordata > Aves > Passeriformes > Eurylaimidae > Calyptomena > Calyptomena viridis. The sequence goes on along the minus strand of WEIV01007654.1, from coordinate 337,746 downwards.
TCCATACTGGGGGATGAGCAGGACCCCCTCACCCTCCTCAACTCACAGCTTCTTCCCAAAGTCTGTGTTAGAATCCCAAAATCCCTTACAGAAAACATTTAAAATATCCATGTTTGATGTGGGTACCAAAAGATGTGTGTATAATCTGTTCACATTTGGGATGCAGTATTCTGGTTTAGAGGTGTTTCAGGTGCACCGAAATGGCTTTAAACTGAAAAATGCCTTTAAACTGAAACAAAGCAGGTTTAGAAGAGATATTAGGATGAAATTGTTGCCTGTGAGGGTGGGGAGGCCCTGGCACAGGTTGCCCAGAGAAGCTGTGGCTGCCCCATCCCTGGAAGTGTCCAAGGCCAGGTTGGAGTAACCTGAGATAATGAAGGTGTCCCTGCCCATGACAGGGGGTGGCACTGGATGGTTTTAAGGTCCTTCCAACCCAAACCATTCCATGATTCTGAGCACATGCTGGCACTGCCTGTGGTTCTCCAGGCCTGTGATTTGGGAAGTGGAACCAACAGGAGCTTGTCTGTGTGGGGTGACCAAGGGGGTCTCATCCATCCCAGAAGTTCATCAGGGCTGCAGGGAAGGATCAAAGCAGCTGCCAGGGATGGCAAAGGTGAGGCCAGAGGGCACTCAATGTGTGCTGATGGAATTACAGAGCACAGGATGGGTGAGGAATATCTGTCTCTCCCTTGCAGGCCATGGCAGCTCTCCAGTGTGTCACTTGCCCTGGCTGCTCCTTTTGGGAAGTGCGTAGGAGGTGGGCAGGAGTGAAAGGTTCAGCTTGACTTGATGGCTTTCCATTAAGCTGTAAAGAAGGATCACAGGTACACAGCAGCCATCCGGTCTTTTCAACCTTCCCTCTGGAGACCCAGACCCCGCAGGAAGCCTCTTGTAGTAGGAAAATTCTTTTAAGCTCCAGATTTTTCCATTCCTGTTTTGATATTGCACAAAAAAATAGATTTTGCTGCTTTGTAAACAGAGAAAGGGGAGGAAAAAAAAATCTCTGTGACCACTGGACTGCTGGAGCTCAGACTCAGCCTTTCCAAACCTGGCTTGTTCTCAGTTCTCCATGAGAGAAGGTTGGTGAAGTGATAGAAAATCTCCTGGACTGTGAGTTTGTCATCTGGAAAATGCGTCTCTTTGATTTTTATTTATTTATTTAAAACCGAGGTCCTGCAATCTTGGCAAACGAGGGGAAACACCTCAGGCCCTCTGAGTGGGCTGATAGTGTTTCACATGGCACCTTGTCCCTGCTTCTGGAGGCTTTCAAAGCAGTTTGCAGAGCTGAAGGCTGAGTTCTGAGTGTGTGTTTCCCTGCAAGCTGGACCTGGCACGGCAGAGCTGTGCCAGTCCCACACAGCACTGAGGGATTGGGCTCAGCTTTGGATCATCACCACCTTGGATCATCAGCACCTTGGATCATCACCACCTTGCCTGTGATAGCTCTGGCTCTCTCCTCCCAGAGGGGAGAGGGTTGCTCTGAGCTCGGCGTGGGCTGGTGACAAGTTCTGCAGTGACTGAGGGTGCAGAGGTGGAGAGCACAGGGGGGGAGGAATCAAATCTGCAGCTCAGAGGCTTGGGCAATTGAAAAATCAGCAACTTAGCTTTGATTTTCACCCATTTTCCGAGTGAGTAGTAAAATCTAATAGGTTGGTTGATGAGGATTTTTGTTTGGTTCCTTTGGTTTCTCGTTGTCTAATGGTGAGTCTTTTGTGGGCAGTTGGGAATTGCAGGGAACTCGGGAAAAACCCCGTTCACAGACAGCTCAGCTTCCCCACCACCACACACTGAGGCAGCAGAGGACCCCAAAAAGGGATGCTGAGCAAAGTTCAGTGGTTTTTGGAGCACCATCTCTGTCTTCAGGATGGAAATAGAACCTTGTTTTCCTCCTCAGCTGAGCTCTCATCATCCTGCACCCATTTAAATGTATACGTGACATTAAGGTTTATTAAGGCTTTTATTTTAGGAAATGAACCTGCATCAATAAAGTGTTCTTAAAAGCCCTGGATGTTTTTAGCTGTACCTTCAGAATTGACTTCTGCAAACTCCTCAGATATCGAACGGAGGTGAAGGGAGGAAGGAAGTCAGGCTGTGGGCAGAGTGAGCATTTATATCTTAGCCTGAAGCAAAGTTTGGGTTTTACCTTTCTCAGATGGAAGACAGATCCCCCAGTGCCAGTTCCTCCAGTGGGACTTGCTCGATAACCTTTAGCTGTAACATTGCAAAGAAGACTCTGACCTCTAAATATAGATTTGGATATTTATAAATGTGATGCTTTGTACACACAGCATTGGTGGGACGTAAACAGCTCCAGCAAATTGTATTTACCTCCAGCATGGAAACAAATGCTTGATTGCATCACATGAGCTTGCTCAGTGCCTTTTATTTATATACTGTTGGCCACGCCAGGCAGGGAAGGGGAAAAAGCTTCCTTTTGTCTTTCGACCCCTAAAAGACCCTGGAGACTTTTCTTCAGCTGCCATTTGCCCTCCTGTCAAGCCCTGTGGGAGGCTGTTTGCATCTCATTTTATAGACTCTTGAGTATGTACAGATAAAACACACATTTCAGAGTCACGTGCTCTGCTTTTCTCAAGTAAAACAGACGGCAACTTTATGATCTGAGTGATTTTATTTGAACACAGCTGTGGCCTTGTGATTTAAATATTTCGATAAATTTTGAACTAACGAGATGAGAGGAAACTGCACAAGGAAAACAGGTTAGAGCATGGAAGGAGGATTCCCAGAGGGGAGAGGCAATGTGGGCTCTGCACAAACACTCCTGGCCTTGCCTTCCTCTCCTGAGCAGCCTCTTGACACCTTCCTTGGTGAGAAGGCCCATCCCAGTGTCCTCCCGTGGGTGCTCTGGAGTGGGATGTGGATGGAAATCAGTGGATGGGCTGAGGGAAGGGTGCTGTGAGCTCTTTGGGCCTCACACTCTGTGTGTGTGTGTGTGTTCAGGCCTTGCTGCACCTTGGATGTGAAGAATTTGAGGAGCTCCTTCCTTCAGCAGCACGAATTCCATGTTTTTCTGGGCTGTCTGATGCTGGGCAGAGGGAAAAGGAGCTGCAGGAGGGACTGCTCTGCTCTTGGGCTGCTCTGAAGTGATCACAACTTGGGTTTGCTGGGCTGTGTCCCAGCACTCACCTGTTCCAGGGAATGATGTACCTGTGTAAATGTACCTGGGGAGGCCACAGGGAAGATTTGCAGATGGAAGCAGAGGTGCCACAAGCCAAGGAGGTTTCACATCCTAAAGCCACTGGCATCAGCCTGTTTCACACCATCATCTTCAAGATTTCTGTGTGCCAAGTCTTGTTCCATCTATTTCATGATCCTTCTCTCACCTTCTCCCCCTTCCCTGGCTATAAATCTCCCCCATTCCTGGGTGTTTTGATCATCTTCTAAGACCTGGGGAGTGCAATTCAGTGTTTCTAGGTGTTGTTTTCAGCTCTACCAGCTTTTGATGATTCTCATTAGATGGGCTTTGCAAGGGCAATTTCCCCTGTGCAAAACAATTTAAAAGTCCACTTTTCAGGAGTAAAAGCAGCTTTGCAACATTGAAATCTCTTTGTAGGATCAGACCCTTAATTATTTCATGTTGGAGCTTCTTCATATATAAAATGGAGGTAAAGACTGTTTGTGCCTAAAAGGGCAAGAGGTTTAATTTCATTTGGGATCATTAAGAATAGCAGTGACAATGCTATTATTAATTACAGTGTTTATTAGAGTTTGTCTTTCCTCGTGCCAATGAGGATATTTCTTTTTTCTCTTAAAGGTCCCCCTGTGTTCATTAAAAAACCTGTGGACCAAATTGGTGTGTCAGGAGGGGTGGCCTCCTTTGTGTGCCAAGCAACTGGAGACCCAAAGCCACGGGTCACCTGGAACAAGAAAGGGAAGAAAGTGAACTCTCAGAGGTTTGAGGTAAGAGATGTCCTTGAATCTTGTCTGTGTGAAGAGAGAGACTGACACAAAGCAGCCACTGCTCCTCTTTGGCCATTCTCAGACCTGATAATAAAGGGAAATTTGGAAGGGGAGGAGTTTTAACAGCAGGAGGAGTGAAATGCAAGCTCTTGGCCATGTCAACAGCTGGGTTTGTTCCAAAGCAAGAGAGAACTTGGCTCACTTATGTTATTGGAGTTTTTGCCTTGGTTTTGTTGGTTTTTCTCCCCTTCCTGGGGTATAATATAACTTCTTCCTTCCCTAAGAAACCCCAACTTAGCTGGTGATAATTCAGCTCTGTAAATGCACCTTTCATGGCTCAGTAGTTAATCCTGGGACAGTCTGGAGGAAACACCACAGTTGTTGCCAACCAGACCCAGGCAATTGGCATTGTTTAGATGGAACTGAGAGCAGAGGAACAAGGACTGGGAGGTCATCCTGTGGAATTTGCTGTGGGACTCAGCCCTGCCAGGCAGCTGTGTGCTGAGAGGAGCTTTGTGGTGTCAGCTGCCTCTGCAGATGGGGGAACAAGGCAGGGGTGCATTTTTATTTTGTTTTCCTTTGCTCTGTTTCCTCCTCCTTCATCACAGTTGTGCTCTGAACAGCCACCCCAATCCCCATGGTGGGGTTGGTGGGCACTGACAGGGTTTGGTTGGGACAGTTCTGTCACCCTGAGGTCAGAGCTGACCACGTTGGGTACGTGTGGGAGTTACTGGGAGTGTGTGTGTATCTTTAAAAGCAGGAATGAAGCTTCTGCTTGCAGCCCAAGGAGACTTACTCTGTGTGTGTGTGTTTCTTTCCTTCTGTCCCCCAGACAATTGAATTTGATGAAAGTGCAGGTGCTGTTTTGAGGATCCAGCCCCTCCGGACTCCCCGGGATGAGAACATTTATGAGTGTGTTGCTCAGAACCCTCATGGGGAGGTCACTGTCCATGCCAAGCTCACCGTCCTCCGAGGTAAGGAGCATCCTGCCTGCCATGGAAAGGGCCCTTCAGCTTCTCCCTTCCCTCAGCTGGGTGGGAAAGCCTTTAAAAAATGCATGGCCAAGGCACAAAATCTTCTGTTTCTGGTTTGTTCTCACCTGTCAGATTTGTTTGCTGTTCTTAACCCAGAGAGACATAAAATCGCTGTGTAAGAAACAAATCTAAAACTGGACCACTTTGGGAGGTTTGGCTGGATGATGTGCTGAGGTTCATTCTGACTTGAATTATCCTGTGACTCTGTGATCTTCCCTTCCCTCCAAAAGTTCCATCCCCCAGGTTTAGGAGCAGCACCAAAAACTCTCCATTGTTCTCCTCAGAAATGTAGCACCAAGAAAACCTTTTTCATTGAGGAATCACTTAATGGGTTGGGGTTAAAATGGATTTTCATCTGCATGGGTTTCACACAATTGGGAGCAAGGGCAAACTCTTTTCCATGTGCAGGATGCCTATTTTGCCCTTCTGGGCATCTTCCCTCTTTCCTGAGGTCCTTTGCTCTGTGCACTCTCCAACAAAACAGTTCCCTTCCCCATTTTGTTCTGGTTCTCTTTTCCACTTGTCCCCATTACAGAGGATGTTTACATGGATCCTCCTTCATGTCATCTGTTTGGAAATGCTCCCTGAACTGGATGTGGGGGAGGGAACAATATGCTGTTGCTCTGGATGTTTGCTGTTATTACCCTGAAGATCCCTAAAATCACTGAGCAAGGCTGGGTGCTAAAACTGACCCATTTTAGGGTTTAGAACACCCATCAACCACGTTCCCTGTTCAAACCACAGGTGATCCTTTCAGGAAGGGGGGGTGGATAACTGAGTGCTGTCAGAGGGAGTTTAGCTTGGGAGCACTGGTTAGGGATGAAGTTGTTAACAGGGGCACTGGCAGTGAGAGCCTTTCTTTCTGCAGTGAGCACATCTAACAATTTTAGGAGCTCCAGGCAGTGTCCCCACAAGGCCAAGGGCCAGTTGCTTTTCCTTCAGCAATTTCAGGGTTCACCTTAAATCCTTTTGTTTGAACAGGCAGTGTAGTGCAGAGTGAAACTGGTGTGCAAACCCCCAGTGCAGAGCAGCAAACAGAGGCCAGACATGCCCTTGGAGCAGGGAATATCCCCCTGCTGCCCCCCTGGCAGGCTCAGAGCTGTCAGGGTGCTGCTGCCTTGGTGGTCCAGTGGTGCTGCCAGATTTGTGGAGGTGCACTCAGATCTCAGAGCAGCTCCTGTGCCTGGCATGGCATTTAACCTTCTGTTAGAGAAAGGGGTGGGATGGATCTGTCAGGAGCTTGGAACAGTGCAGGATGACAAGTGTCTGACTGTGGTTATCCCAGAGGGCTGAGAGCCTTATTCTTCACACTTATTCCCATATATATTCCTTGGGAGCTGTGACAGTTTGGGAGAAGTGTACCTGCAGTCTTATTCAAGGTTTGTACCCCTTGAATTTAGCTACAAGCAGTGGCAAGGGAAGGTTCTCCAGCTGCTGCCCTCACCAGTCCTTTGGATTCTCACAGTGGTTTTAAGGCTCTCTCCACCAAAGGCTAACTGGAATGTGTGGAGTCATAGAATCTTGGACTCATTATGGTTGGAAAAGACCTCCAAGGTCATGGAGTCCAACTTTTAACCAATCACCTCCTTGTCCCCCAGCCCAGAGCCACATGCAGTCATTCCTTGAACACTTCCAGGAATGGGGACTCCATGGGCAGCCCCTTCCAGTGCCTGACAACCCTTTCCATGAAGAAATTCTTCCTGATGTCCAACCTGAACCTCCCCTGCTGTAACTTGAGGCCATTTTCTGGTCCTGTTGCTGATTGCCTGGAGGAAGAGACTGACCTTACCTGGCCACAGCCTCCTGTCAGGGAGCTGTGGGGAGTGAAATGGGAGTGCTGAGCTGAGCTCAGGGATTGTCCTTGGGGACCAGGGCTCTTTGTACATGTTTTTGTGCAGCTCTTCCTTCCAGGATCAGCATCATCAGCCAGAGAGAGAGCTGATGACACAGGGGCTGCATCTTCCCACCTCCTGACTAACTCCACCCTTTGCTGATCCCAGCAGGACATTCTGCCTGTGTGCTGTGCTCTCACAAGTATCTCCTGTTCTGTCTGGGGCCTGGTTTGGTGCCTCTTTTTCTGGCTGTGCTGCAGCAGTGAGGATACCCATCCCTGGAACTTGAGGGAGCAGGAATTAACTGCAGGATGGACCAAGACAATGTTGAAGAGCGTCAAGGAAGCAGATTTTGTAGCAAAACCTCCCCTTCCCTGCTCAGCTGGAGTTACTCCATCCCTAGTCATCCCTCAGCTTTCACACAGCAAAGATTGTCTCCTCTTTACCCACATTTTTAAGTGCTGGGAGAGTTAAAAGCACCAAGCCCAAAGGCACTGATGTGCACAGTGACAAAGTGAGCATGCTGGCATCCATTCCTCTCCTTTCCCTCCCCAATTCTGCACTCACCCACTCTCCTGTTTGTCTTTTCTCTCTTTCCTTGCACGGCCTCCTCCTCCTCTCAGTCTCTGCTCTCACTTGCAGAGCTGGTGCTGAGCAGGGAGAGGGGGCTGCTCCCAACTGCTCCCCAGCCTGGAGATGGATGGGAGCTGTCACTTACAGAACCTGTTCCCTTGGCACACTCTGGAGGATGGAAACCTGGGCCCCAGCTGCTGCAAACTGCACGAGGGGCTCTGTAACTCTGCAGCCTCTTGTCTGTGTTGGAATGTGTGTGCACCTTTGTGCAGGAGCATTAGAGGATTTCCTCAACACCAGAGCTGTCTCAGAACAGAAAATAACACAGAAAATATCTTCTCTTTTCAGAAGAGAAAATAATATATTCTTCCCCACCAGATGCAGCTGCTGAAGGGATTGAGAGTAAACCTCTTTTTGCTTGTGCACATGGTGGCTCCTGGATCAGACCCTGGTGAAAACCCATGTGCCTTCACTTAAAAACAGGAAACTACAGGAGGGGAAACCTTTGGGAGTTTCTGAGAAGCAGAGCTGTGATGGACAACGTTCAACTCACACAGAGTCCCCTCACACCAGCTCTGCTGGCTTGTTTGTCCTTCCTGCTCTGCCTCTCCAGGGATCCCAGTTTGGTTGGGCTGTGGAAACTGGCTGTTCTCTCCACAGCTGGCTAGACACAGTGCCTGCAAACCTGACTCCTGCAGAGCTCGAAGAAAAAGAAATAAACTGGGTTAGGGAAGCATTTTCCAGTTGTTGTTGACTCCAGCTACTGTTATTTTTCATTATAATTGAGGCAAGAGGGAAGGCAGTCGACACAGGCAGCACAGCTCCCAGTTGGTGGAGGTTCTCTAAGCTCCCCACTCCCAGGAAATATATTTGTATCTCTGTCTCTTGGGATAGATATAGACTGATATAGAGAGGGTGTGGATTCCCCATCCCTGGAAGTGTCCAAGGCCAGGTTGGAGCAACCTGGGATAGTGGGAGGTGTCCCTGCCCATGGCAGGAGGTGGCACTGGATGGGCTTTAAGGTCCTTCCAACCCAAACCATTCAGTGATTCTATCTATATCTATCTATATTTATATCTAGAACATCTGTATCTATACATCCATATTATGCTGATTATTATTACTTCCTGTATACAGATTACACTTTCCCTCCAATTCTTTGGTAGCCTGTGGAAGCTGATAGACTTGTGTGGAGGTTGCCTTTGTGAGTTGTTAATAATGCAGTGTATTCCCATAAAATCCAGAGATTAGTCCTGTTCAATGTAATAGAACAGGATTTACTGTGCCCTGATCCATCCTGGTCCCTGCTGGCTGTTCCTAGGGATTGCTGCACTCTGGAAAACTGAGGAGAACAGGCTGTTAGAGCTGTCAGGTCTGTGGTGCTGACAACTGGAGTATCATTGACAGACATTCAGAACTTACTCTTCTAGTGATTCCCTCTTGATTTCCTTTTATGAAATATTCAGACATTTCTTCAACAATTCCCGAAATTTCCCTCACACATTTCCCACTCCAAGGACACATCTGGTGCAGGCATGTATAAACTTCTAGCAAGATCCCTGCTGTTTTGTTGGTTTTTTTGTAATTGTTGGCTTTAAATCAGCCAAAGGTAAACAACAAGAAGCTCTGGATGCTCAGCAGAGGCAGCAGGTCCCATGGGAACACATGGGAGAGGGAAGCTGCCCCCTCTGAAATGCTACCTTGCCATTTGGAAAATTCCTGGCAGTCTTTCTTCAAACTTGGCTTGTTTTGCTTCTCTTGTAGTGACCTGAAAATTGGGCAATGTTGACAGCAGATTAGTTTTGTAACTTATGAATAACATCAAAGTAATTTAACTCAGATGCCTGTAGAAGGAGGGCACATAGGGACACATTAGTGTAGAGAACACAGGCATTACCTGCACTATTTTGGACTCCAACACACATCTCTAAGTGGGTATTTATTGCCTGTGAGCCTACAAATTTTTAATAACATTGTTAGGCTATTACTGTTTTCATAGTAAACCTTTCAGCTCAAAGGAAATGGAGTACAGGCAGAGCACGTTAGTGAGACTCCTCCCTGCATTAAAGTGGTTTTGGGCTGGGAAATAACAGGTAACTGAGGCACAGGTACAGACACAGGGGTGGAAATAACCTATTGATGTAATTTCACAAGGTACATAGTGCCAGGATACCTGTTGGGGAAGGGACAGATGTAGGTGTTCATAAACTTAATGAAAGGAACAGGGGTAGAGTCAGGAGGGCTGGACTTTGATCCTGATTCTGCTTCAAACTTGTGTCACTTGAGCTGCTTCATCTCTGTGTTCCTGGTTCTTCCACCCTGAACGAGGACAGTTGACTGTGTAGAGACCATCCAGCACCCAGATCTCCAGAGGAGAGGGAACAATCCCTCCTCCTCTTGCCTTCAGAGCATCCTCGTGGCTCTCTGCACTGAGTCCATGGTGTGTCTGTACAGCCTCACACCCTCCTTCTCCTCTAAATTATTAAACAACCGTGCACACCCTGCGGGAAGGAGAGCGGCAGCACCGCCCGCTTTATCTTCCTTTGTCATCCTCATTTCCAGCACAGCTAATTAGCTAAACCCAGAGCTGCCACCTTCCAGAGTGACAAGGAGACAGGGAGCACCCCTGTCCTCCCTGTTTGTGTTGGGTCCAGGCACATCCCCCAGCACAGAGTGTGTCCTTGGGTAGGATTTATTATAAATGAGGCCTGAAGTGCTCTTTCCCTGCCTGTCTCCATCCCTACTCCCCTGTCCTGTCTCACCCTACTTTGTTCAGTGGCCTTGAGGTGATTCACCAGCTTTGGTGGGGTTTAAAACAACTCAGTCTAAGCTCAGGTATGATCACAGTGTTGGGATGCTCCATTAATGTGGTAACTGCAACACAAGGAAGTGTTTTCCTGCCCGAGCCAGCACGACTTCCAACAGCAGCAGCTGCCCAGATGTGCCCTTGAAGCATCTCCAGCTCGTGTCTGGTTCTTTTGTTCCTGCAGTTGCCTGAGCTGCTTTCAGAAAGAGAATTCAGAACTCAAACCATTCCTTAGTTGTTCGGGAACAGGTCTGGGGTGGCGTTTGGGGATTGATGGGGAGGGTGGCAGGGCATGTGTGTGCATGTCTTGTGGGGATTGTGCTGAGGTTGTAATTGCATTATTACAGGGAATCCAGTTGTTAGGGGATGGAGGCAGTTTCGCTTCCCTGGCAGGAAGGAAATCTGAGCACTTGAATCAGAGCAGTGTGTGATGTTCAGAGACGCTTCCTGCGCTGATCTGATCCTCAAATCTGATCACGCCTCGAGTCGCAGTTGTTTTAATTAAACTCAGAGGAATTGTGCACATTGTGCTGCAAGATTAACATTTTTGTTTAATTAGAAACACTCAGTAATAATAGTTGTACCGGGCCTCCCCCAACACACACACACACATGTGCAAACACACACACACTCCCTGCCAGGCACAGGGTTGTTCTCTCCGTGGATTCATGGGTTCAGGGAAGGAAGGGGCTGGGGCTGGAGGCAGGTGGAGCAGCAGCACCAGGGAGCAGGAGAAAAGCAGTGATCAATAGTGATGTCATCTGCAGCCAATGCGGCAGCGGCTCCTCACAGCCCAGCGCGGCTGGAGCAGGAGCAGGAGGGGAGGGAAGATGCTACAAGCCTGGCTGGAAGCTGTGCAGAGGCAATTCCCAGAGCCCCCCTGTCCTGAGCTCACTCCTGGCCGGGCTGGGGGTTTGCAGCTGCAGGAACACAAGGGTTGGACAGTCCTGCAGTGCCTGGGCACAGCCTGGGGAGCTCAGAGCTCACAGGGCTGCTTCAGTCCCTGGTTAAAGTTCAAATTTAGGGTGCAGTGTTCTGCTTTAGAGGTGCTTCAGATGCACCAAAAAGGCTTTAAACTGAAAAATGGCTTTAAACTGAAAGACAGCAGGTTTGGGTTAGAGATTTGGAAGAAATTGTTGCCTCTGAGGATGGGAGGCCCTGGCACAGGTTGCCCAGAGAAGTTGTGGCTGCCCCATCCCTGGAAGTGTCCAAGGCCAGGCTGGAGCAACCTGGGATAGTGGGAGGTGTCCCTGCCCATGGCAGGGGGTGGGATGAAATGATCTTTAAGTTCCCTCCCCACCCAAACCATTCTGTGATTCTATGATTCAATGAAATGACACCTTTATACAAGTGTCTGTCCATCCTGGGAGATCTGCATTACTCCAGCAATTATAATGGTATGTGGTGCTGTCTGTGGTCACATTCCTTTGCTCCATGAGGAGAGGTGTGGTTACTACATTTCACTCTCTAGTGAGTCACAACAGATCCTTTATAACTCTCCAACAATGGTCAGAGGCAGGAAACAATGCACATTTTTAAACACACAATTGAGGCATTTTATCCTTTTTTCCCCCTGCAGTAGCTGTGCATTGCTAACAACAGGATTGGACAGAGTTCCTTGGCCTCAGGTATCAGAGCATTGCACACACCTTTAGCTCTGCCTCCGTGATTTCATAGATTTTCAGAAGCTGAGTTTGGAACAGCTCTTGCCCAAATCATGTGTATTGGGAGCTCAGACAGAGCTGGGATCTGGTGATTCTGCTTTTCTTACAGGATGAGCTCTGAGCAGCCTGGGGTAGTGAGTGGTGTCTTTGCCTATGGCAGGGCGTGGAATGAGATGAACTTTAAGGTCCCTTCCAACCCAAACCATCCCATGGTTCTGTCAAAAGGACACTGGGTTTCTCTCTCATCTCTGGGTTCAGCCACTTGTAGTTTGGCTCCATTCCCCCTGATCCAGCATGTGCCAGCCTTAGGAAATGAGCTCCTGGGGTGTGGGCAACTGGCAGGATGGTTCCCAACCAAGGGCAGGGATCCCAGCCCATCTCAGTGCTGCTCTGAGAGCTCCCTTTGGTTTCACTGGGGAGCTGGTTGTGATTTATGTTGCTTTTTAAAGAATCCCACCTCTTTTAAATCCTCTGTATTATTTCCCTTCTGTTCCCTCACCTGCTTTTGGGATGGATTCAATGCCACAGACTCCGAGGCTGCAAGTCCTTGACACGGCTCATTTGAGATGATGGAAAATCCCTCTCAAGTCTCACCCCGGTGCTGGCATCCTCCTTCCAAGCTGCCCTCCCCCAAACACTCACTTTCTGGAGGGAAAACTGGCATATTCCTGGCTGTAGAGCCAGCTCTCTTCCATTCCACAGGAGTTAAGAGGTGGTGACAAATATTATGGGGGAAGCACTGGGGTTTTGTATGAGTTATCACAAATTAGTCAGCTTTGGTTAGGATTGCCCTCCTCACCCTCATTAGTGAAGGCAAAGGCAGGATGGAGAGGAGCAGGAAGTTCAGCTGAAGCTCAGCTGAGCCTCTGCTGGGGGCTGGTGCCACATCCCTCTCCTTGCAGGGCAGCAGCACTCAGAATTCATAAATCTGAAAATCACACCCTGGCTGACAGCACTTGGCGTATTGTTGTCATGTGTGTCCCCTCTGGTCACTGCAGCTGGATGAGATTTTCCTCTCCTTTCTCTCCCAGACCCACTGTGTCTTTGACAGCCCTTTCCACGTGGCTTCTTTCTTTATTTCTCTCGTGCAGTTTGTTTTGTACTGTGAGGTTTGGAGGGGGAAGGTGAACCCTTCCTTTTAACTATGGCTGTACAGACTGCTCTGCAGGGCAGGGAGCTTTGCCACCCCTGTGCACAGTTCTGCTGTAAAAACCAGTGAAGTGCCAGTCACTGACCTGCCAGATTCACCTGGAGAGACTGTGACATGATGACTCCAACATAAATCCTGTGAGGAGCAGCTGAGGGAGCTGGAGGTGCTCAGCCCTGAGAAAAGGAGGCTCAGGGGAACCTTCTTGTTCTTTACTCACTGGAAAAGTTTGTGGCAAAGTGGGTCTCTTTTCCCAGGCAACAAGTGGCAGGACAAGGGGAAATGGCCTCAAGTTGCTCCAGGGGAGGTTCAGGTTGGATATTAGGAAAAACTTCTTCACTGAAAGTGTGATTAAACACTGAAACAGGCTTCCCATGGCAGTGGTGAAGTCACCATCCCTGGTGACTCATTTGAAAAATGAGTCCACGTGGCACTTGAGGATGTGGTTTAGTCAAAGGTTGGACCTGGTGATCTTGGAGGTCTTTTCCAACCTTAATGATCCTATGATTCTACACTCCTGTGCCCCAAAGTGTTTTAAAACGGCATTTAAGTGTAGAATCTTCTTGTGGGACATTAGATAATCACACAGAATGGACAAGCTGGTAAATTTTATTGTGTCATGTGTTTTCACAACCCATGTATGACCCATTTACTGTTTTAACCTGGGTTGCACAGAGCACCAAGTGTGCCTGGTGCTTTCCTCGGTGTGTTCATTGAACAGCTCCATCACCAGGGCCCTGTTTAACCCTTTCCCTTTGTTCTCCACCTCCAGAGGACCAGTTACCTCCTGGCTTTCCCAATATTGACATGGGGCCCCAGCTGAAGGTGGTGGAGCGGACCCGGACGGCCACGATGCTCTGTGCTGCCAGTGGGAACCCAGACCCAGAGATCACCTGGTTTAAAGATTTCCTGCCCGTCGACCCCAGTGCCAGCAATGGGAGAATAAAACAGCTGAGATCAGGTAAGGCCTGGCTGTGAGGCTGCAGGAGTTGAGACCAAACAGGGATGTGGAGAGACTGCTCAGAGGTTCCTGAAGCAGAGGAGAGGCTCAGAGACACAGGCCCCACTGCTGTGTCCTTTTTTTTTTAGGTTTTGAGAGTCATATTCTTACACAGGGAGTGGTTGGAGTGTTTTGTCTCCTGGCCTTCTCTGCTGCCCAGCTGACAAGCAGGCAAGGACAGCAGGGAAGCTGGTGCCCATCCAGGAGGCACTGTAACTGTGATCCCTGGGTCATGGTGCTCAGGGAGGGAACTGGGGCCTGGATGGGGACTGAGGGTTTGCTCCTCAAACCAAGCCCTGGGGAAGGAAGAAAGAACCACTGCAGCAAACACACACCTGGGGTAGGCCCATGGCTCAGGCAGCCTCTTGCTGTCAAGACACGATGGTGTAAAGGGAGCCTCTCAAAGCCTCTCAGGGCTGGTGTTGAAGAACAGCCCTTGCAGGATCTCTGCAGCATCACAACCCCATGGAGCCCTTGTGAGTGTTCTGGAGTGACCCCTGTGTGGCTCTGCCCATGGAGTCCATCCCCACCAACAGATGTACCCCAGCTCCGTGGCTCTTGTCAGTTTTCCATCTTTCCCCATCTGCTTGTCCATCTGTCTCTCTTGTTTGTTTTATGTTTGCTGTTTTGTGTGTGTGTGACAACGTGACATCTTCCTAATATTCACGTTTTGGGAGCTGTTTTTATACTTGTTAAATCTGCCAGTTCTCTGTGTGAGAGAGTGTGCAAGGAGGGCATAGGTGGATTTATTTTTGAGTACTACTGGTAAAACACTTCCATCGAGAGTTGCAGACATGAAACAAGCTTTGGAATCTTTACCTTCTGACAGAAATTAACCCAAGAAATAATCCTTTTTACTTACTGCTTGGACTGACTGCTTAGACCCAGCCTGAAGAAAACATGTCCATGATTGACCCCAGCATCACTTCAGCTGCTCAGAAGATCTCTTTGGCCAAGAGAGATGGAGTATTTTTAAGTCTTTTTTTGGCAAAAGAATGGCATTGTTGTAGGCAAAGGGAAAGCAGAGGCTTCAGTGAAGCCATTGAGGTTTCTTTGATTGTATTCAACCTTTTACAGGTTGTTCAGTGGAGTAATAACCAATTGCTTCTGCTCAGATATCTGCTGGCTCTGGAGAAATCAGTTCTGACTATGTCCTGCTGGATCTGAACATCAGACAATGGAACCACCTCATTTTTCTCTTGCCCTATTTGGCAAAGATTCTACTAAAATTAGAGATTTTTAGTTCTGTGGGTCACCAGTGGAAAAGCTTCAGCATAGCTCCAGTTTAATGCAGCTTTTGTACACCTGCATAAATGTTCCTTATTCAGTGAAGCAAAGTTACAAGCAGATCCTTAAACTGCTTTGTGGAATTAGAATGGCTTGTTGAATCCCACAAACGCAGATGAGATTGACCTCCCCGTTTTATCATAACAGCTGAGGAAAATGCAAATAAAAAAAATCACTCAGCATAAATAATGAGAGGTAAACTAGAATTATATCATGCTCTGTGACCATGAACTGAAGTGTGAGTAATGCACAGGCAGATTATTTTTAATACATTCATCATCTTGCTAGAATGCCTTTACTCTGTAGCTGGGTTTGATCTGGTGTTTTCCTCAAAGCCACTTGAATGCTGCATTTTTATTCCAGTGAATTGCTTGGCCTCAGAGTGAACCCTTGGCCCTTCTGATAAATCAGAAGATACCTGCTGAGATTTAATCTCATTTACAGCTGCTTTGAATTAGTAAACTGGTGAAGGCCTGAAGCATCCCTGTTGTCCTTCAGGGCAGGAACCTGTTGCCTGTGTGACAGAAGTGCAGATCCCTGGGCAGTTGGGACTTCCCAGTTCTCCAATTTCTACTTTCATAACTTGGACGTTTTGCAAGGAAAAGCCAGTGAAAATGCAAAATATTAACATTAGGGTCATGTGTACTGTGTCAGCACTTTGGTCTGTGGGAAAGGGGTTTTTAACACCAGGGCAGAGCAGATCCAGGCGTGGATTTGTGAGCGATGCCTGTTGGAGCTGCCAAAGTCAGGAATTAAATTAATACATTTATCTTTCCAGAAAACAAACCCTGCTGCCACCAGTGTGGCACTAGCACACCCCAGGGCATTGGGTGCTCCAGGACACTGCTAATGAGCTTCAATGTCTTTCACCCACAGGGCATCAGTGGGATCCAGCCCACCTTGGAGTTCCCAGTTACACCCAGCTGAGGGTGTTGGAGGGGCCCTTGGGAACAGGGTGCAGGGAGAAGCAGTGACCCTGCTGCTGAATCACAGCTCCAGCACTGCACTTGGTGCAAACAGAGCTGGGAAGATTCAGGAAGAATTTCTTCCCTGTGAGGGTGGGGAGGGGCTGGGATGGATTTCCCAGAGAAGCTGTGGCTGCTCCATCCCTGGAAGTGCCCAAGGCCAGGTTGGAGCAACCTGGGATAGTGGGAGGTGTCCCTGCCCATGGCAGAATGGAATGAGATGGTTTGAGGTCCCTTCTAACCCAAACCATTCTGTGATTTAGTGCAGGAGCCAGTGACTGTGTTATCCCTGAACAGTGGGGCTCCCTGATGGAGTGTGGGACAGGCTGGGGGAGCAGCAGGACACAACAGTCCCACATTCCACCCTGGAGATGAAGTCATCAGGATATCAGCCATGCTGCTGGAGTACAGAGGGTGTTAAGAACTGAATCTTTATCAATCTGTAATAATATTATAGTGTCAAACATGCAAATCAGCTCATTAAAAGGAACAAGTGAAATGTCATACACGGAGCTCTGCAAAATTGGGAACCGTGTCCGGATTTGGGTTTCATTTGTGTTAAATCTGAATGTCTGGCTGGCAATAGAAACAGCCCCCTGAGACCATGGTCATTATATTCCCATCATCCCAGGGACCCTTTAGTGATATGGGTGTTCATTCTAATCAAGGAAGAGGTGATATGTCATTAATCACAGTGCCTTTTCTCTATCTGGTATTTCTGCTCCCCCTTTCCGTCTCCAGATAAACTTCCCAAACAATTGGAAATCTTTTAATGCTTGGGGGTCTTGGCTGGGTGAAAAGCTGAATTGTAGGAGGAGAATGGGAAGCAGCTCTGGCTGGGCTTCTGCTTCCCTTAGGCATCATGAACATCTCAGCCTTCGACACCTGGGTTGTACAAGAGTTTAAGTGGTCTTGGAAAATGGATATTTCTGCTTATCTCGGGACATTTAAAGCAGAAGGCAGAGCCAGTGTCCTCTGCTCAGCCGTGCCATCTAGGGGGGACACAGGAGGCAGCCTCCAGCCACCTTCCTCACCACAGAAACACTAAAACCTTTTGTGTCTTGTGTGTGTCTTCTGTTTTCTAAATAACTGCCTATAACAACCTTTTCTTTTCTTTTTTTTTTCACGTTTTTTGTTAACATTCAGAGACCTTTGGTAAGTTTGTTCAATTAAAAAAAAAACTAAAAATCAAACCAAAAAACCCCAAACCTGCTAATGTGCAGATTTGTAACCCTTGCCCTTTAAACTAATTCCTCTGTAACAGCTTCCTGAGAGGCATGCTCTGCATTTCTTCTACTAACTCCTTTCAGTAGGGATGTTCTGCCCTCTAAATTAATTTCTGCAGGGGTATTGCAGGCTACAAAAAAAAAAAAAAAAAAAAAAAGTACTAATAATTCTAATTAATTTATCTGTATAAAGAGATAACAGCTAAATATAAACCTCCTAACGTTGGATAGATTTTTTTTTTTGGTCTCTTAGCAACAGTTGTCCTGGAATTCCCCAATTACACAATAGCTTGTACCCTGGAACTGTGATAATTGTGTTCACACCTGCAGGAGGTCTTGGAGTTTCACATCTAACAGGGTTATTGGCATTTTCAGGAGGGAGAGGTGGGGGTGCAGCATTTCCAAATTGAAGCTGCAAATCACAGGCTGTGGAGAAGGGTTGAGGATAAGAAGAGCCCCCTCCGTTGCCCCTCTGGATCATGTCCATCCCTGGAGGAGGCAGCAGCCTGTCTGCAGAGCTCACATCACATTTCCTGCGTGTGCCAAGTCCCCTTTTGTTCCTGGAGATGTAGGAATTGCAGCTGTCAGCCGGGATCCGGCGTTGGAAAACTGCAGGAGCCCCTTGATGATTGCCTGCTTGTTTGGAGCAGAGAGCTGTGTCCAGCCCTCAGGAGAGGAGCTCACACACACATGTCCTCACACGTGGCCCTGCCAGAAGGTGGGGATGTGTTTCCTGTCATTGCCATGGCAATGGTGACTGTCCTGCTCTCTCTTTTTCCAGGCTTGGAGAATCCGTAGGCGGCTCAGCATGTGGGCAATGAGAGGGATGGTGGGAGAGCAGACCCCTTCCTCTGTGACAGAGGGGGACACCTGCACGGGGAATTCTCCCTGACACCATCCTGGGCATTTATAATCCAGAGGCAAGGCCTTTAAGCTGCCTTTTGCCTCTGCTGCTAAACCCTGGGCTGGCCATCTGGGCTCAGGCAGCCTCAAAATTTGCCCTAAATAGGCAGCTCTGCAGATCCTGGGAGGCTGTGGAAGGCAATATGAATAGGTTGCACGTGGCATCTCAAAACCAGCTTTTCACTCAGAAAATCAGCACCCAGTGTGAGCTCTTCCTCCTTTAGTTCTCCTGCAAAGCTGGTGCCCTTGCTCTGCCCTGGACACTGGGCAGCCTCGTGCCTTCCCTCGTGCTCACCAGGCAAGTCAGGTACTGAACACAGGTGCCTCCCCTCCACCCCCATGACCCCCTGTCAAACCCCACAGGACCTGCCAGAGTCCTCAGAAGAACTAATCAAGTTCACACCCTCTTCCAGCACCATCCTGCTGCCCCCATGTTGAACGTGAAGCTGGTTAGATGTGAAACTCCAACGGTGAAAATCTACCATCTGTGTCTGTGCCACCTCCCAAAATGCTGCTCTTGCCTTGCAAGTTACTGCAGCTCACTCTGACTCAGATTCTGTCCCCTCCCCATCCCTGGTGTGGGGCATCTTCCTCAGCCTGTTCTGCTCCTCACCTGTGTGCCAGAGTCAGACTGGACAGCCCCAGGGGCACTGCTTGGCTCCCCTTGCTCTCCCAGAGCACTGTCTCCAGGACAGAGTGTCCAGGAGCTGCTGACAGCCCATTTCCAGGGGCAGTGCTGATGCTCAGAGGGAACAGGGAGTGACTAACCTGCAGTGACACAAGAGGGTGACGCTGCCGTTGTGTCTGTGCTCGCACAGCTCTAACTTCCAGCAGGTTTCTCCTGTCAATTAGAGGGAACTTTGCAGGAAACTGCCAGCCTTAGCTGAGGCCAAAGAAGCTTTGGAGCCGTGGGTGATGTTGGGGTCTTTTCCCCTCCTCTACCCTGTTCCATATTGGTGCCACAGATGGCAGATTTTCACTCCAATTTTGAGACAGAAGGATGTATCAGAGGCTGTTTTGATTTCCACTGAACTGAACTATAACCCTTTGCTGCTTTCTCTCTCTCTCTCTCTCTCTTGCTTTTTAAACCTCCCTGCCATCTCCTGGGTGGGGATCTGCCCAAGTCCACGCTCCCCCACCTCTTCCAAGCGCTGTCTCCAACCTCCTGAGAGCTAACCAACCTGCTTCATTAACCTTAGCTAGTTCCTAACCCTAACTAGATGCTAACTTTTCTCTAGCCAATGACCTAACCTTGTAACTAGAAGCTGAGTCTAACTAGAGTCTAATCCCTAACACTATAATGCCTCTCTTCCCTCAGCTCTTTCGAAAAATAAAGGTGAACTGTAATCAATATCTCTATATTTTTACCTTCTATCCTGAGAATGGAGGATTGAACCGCAGCAGAAGGATGAGCAGGGCTGAAGGATAAGGAGGGAAGGGGGTTTTTTGGTGGTTAAGGCAGAAGGTTGGCACAGAGGAGGTTTTGACTCCTGTTCTTGCCTCTGCCACAGACTTCCCTCCATGACCTTGGGCAAGTTGCTTCACCTCTACCTCAGTTTCCCTGTGTGTGAGACAGGGCAGTAACTCTGCTGTACCTCACTGGGGGAGAGGAGAGGGGGAGAGGCTGATATTTGTCATTTCATGTGCTCTACAGCCCTGGCTGGGAGGTGCTGCAGTGTCACCACTGCAGAGAAGCTCTTGCATTTCTCCCTGGGGAGAGGCAACACTTGGCCTTGCGGAATCTGCCCTGTTCTCAGGATTGGGGTAAAAACCCACCAACTAAACCCCCTTCTTTGATAAGCTGTGTGACACTTTTGAATGCCACTGTGAGCAAAAGGACCTGCCGTGTTTTCAAAGGAAGATGGTTTGGTTGCAACCTCAGGAGGTCAGATGGGGGGGAAGGTGATTTTATCTCTGATTGTGGCCTGGTTCACCAGCCACAACATCACTCCCTCTCACTTGGGAGACCTGAACATTTGGGTTGGGCACTTAGAGACAGCAGGAGGGGGTTGGAATAAAGTAACCCGAGAGAGATGCAGTCAACAGGGAGGTGTAGCAGGACTGTTCTCTCCCTACAGCCCCCTCCTCACTGGCATTAGGGGGGCCCAGAGCAGCTGCAGGAGGTACCCAGGTAGCCCTGTCACCCCTGCAGCAGCCTGGCCTTCAGTGCAAAGCATCTGCTTCAGTCCCTGGGCAGAGCTGGGAAGGAGGACTGAAGGTCCTGAGCAGGACATGCACTGAATTCCTCACACATCCGAGCCAATAACTAAAGTTTCGAGCTGGGAATTTGCTAGTAAAGGTGGGATCAAACCTGCAACTCTTCATGTGCTGCAAGGTGCTGGGTGTCCCTCTCCCTGTCTGGGCTAACAGGGCCATAATGCCAACCCTTGTCCCCAGGAGTGATGCAGGTAAATGCAGGGTCATCCTATGTTCTGCAAGTAGCAAACTGATCTTAGCTGAGAGCCTGAGGGTTATCCTTGCATTCTTAGCAACAAAATGGAGCCAGTTTTCAGACTTCTGAAGCCAAGAGCCAGGGAGGCTCTGCAAACAGCCAGCTGAATTGGACTGCTTAAAAAGGCACCCCCACCTCAAGCCCCCTGAGGCCTCTTCAGTGTCCCCATAATTTGAGGTAGGGCAGAAAGTTTCCTACTGGGAACTGTCTTCCTTGACTCAGGTCCTTTTCCCACGGGCAGTGCAGGTGTTTGGGGTTTCACAGTCTTTTCACTTCTTTTCTTTGTTTTCTTTGCAGAAGGTACACCGATCCGAGGTAAGACACCCCAGCTCACTCACTCACCCACTCTCCAAACACTTCTCTCCACTCAGCCCCCGTTTCATTGCCCTGTGCTCAAAACAGATTCGTGTTGTTGTTATGTTTTCTTGTCCTGCTTCACCTCTGGATATTTCTTTTTTTCTACCTGTCTTTATTTTATCTCTGGTTATAATGTCCTTTTTTGTTTGCTGGGTGCACTTGGTAATACTGATACTGTTATTCTAATGACATCTCTGGCTGTGCTGCCTCAGATTTATGGCAGAGTTTTAAGAGCTAATCTGTCCAGGACTATGAAGGACTGAAGTTTATCTCAAGCATTAAATGCTATCAGAGCTTGGTAAATACTTAGGACTTTCTCTTGATTGGTGCAAAGTGCTCCCGAGCTGCTGATGGTGATGAGAGTTTTCCAATCCTTTGCTCAGGCAGATCTTCAGCACTTCCCATCTCAGTCTACTGATTTGTTTGGCTCCAGAGCCTCTTTCCACTTCCTCCCCACTCTCTTACCCTTAGGTTTCTCTGGGAAAGATCCATGGTAAGTATCTTCCTCACTGTCTCTGGTGGAGTCAAAAAGTACGTGACCTCCAGCTGCCATTGAAAGGCAGGAGGAATTGGGTGTCCCCCCTTGGAAGACCCTGCTTTGGTTTTTTCTCCACTGGTACATTTAAAATTCCATAATTCTCTGCTGGTAAAAGCAACAGGAGGTGCTGTAGGTGAGATTTACGTTTTCACACCTCATCCCTACTGGCTCCTGACAAGTGCAGAACACTCCTCACCCTCTCTGCAGTGCCAGTTCTGCCACTGCCTGACCAGCAGAGCTGCAGTGGGCAGGGTGGCAGGGATGAATCCCTGTTTCCCTGGGGATGCTGCCCACTGCAGTCCATGTTTCCCCCCCTGTGTGGCTTCATCTCCCCTGGGTGCTCTCAGACGACTGATGCTCAGGAGCTGCACAGAAAATGGATCTGGAACCAGTGGAAGCAATGCAATTTGGACAGATTTGGACAGATTTGTCCAAATTAACAGAAATTTCAGGAGAAACTCACTGACCAGCTCTCCACACAAGTGCAGCTCTCCTAGGCAGAGATGGAGCTGTAATTCCATATGAAATAGCTCAGCTGGGGGCTCAGTGTGAAGCTTCAGTCAGTGTGGGTTTTAACTCCTGTTATGCTGAAATGCCTCTGGATTCTTTTGGAATGAATTTTGCTCGGTTTAGTGGCTTGAGTGTTGTTTGGTTTTGGGTTTTTTTTTGTTTTAATTCTATCTGTGCTGCCTTTGGGAGCTCCCAGGCACAGTGGATGCTGTCAGGGGTCACACTCACACCCCATCCCTGTCCTAAATCCTGTCCCAGCCTCACATCCCCTCACACAGGATCATTCCCACCCACTCACATGCAGAGGAACATGAGCTCTGTGTCCTCCTCGTGTGAACACTGGTTTTTCCTTCCTGAAGAGGCTGTATCTGCAACCAACAATGATCTCATTTGCACTCTTCACACTTAAGATTTTATCAATACTATTACACTGAGCTGGAATTGTTTGATTGTCATATTTAGGGTGTGTTTTTTTTTTCCAGAGATGGAAGTTGAGTCTTACCACATGTGAGCTCTGGCCATATCTGTAGTATAATCATGTACTCCTAATACATAAAACATTTGAGAGCCTGTTGAATTATTTATGTAGTATGTATTTTAACTGGAGTTTTGCAGGAATGAAGCCTTCTGAGGTAAATGAGGCAATTTTCTTCCATGTAGTTTCATGCTGCATCTCTCTGCATATTTGCTGACAGGAATCTTTAGTTTGGGCTCTGGGTATATTCTTGTAGCCTGCAATAATGTACAAGTTTAAGAAAAACCTTAATCCTTTTGGCCCAGATGATGTAAACCACGCAGGCAATTTTGAAGTTGCATTGCAGTATTTACAAGGTTTTCCCTTGGGAATATTTACTATCAGTGGGGTGCTTTTCACAGGGACTCTTATCTCCCTTAGGCTTCCTGGGAAGCAGGTACTTGGGCACAAAACAAAGGCAGCGGTGATAGAAATTCCCCAGGCAGTGGGTGACAAAGCCTTTCGCTTTTATGGTCACTGCTTCAAATTGAGCGAGGGAAAGTCAACTGATGGATTTCTGGGGCTCACAGTACTATGGATTATCGAGGCTGATTTCGGGAGCCCTGGTGCAGAACGCCTGCATTGCAGAAGCCACGAAACTCGGTGCTTTCGCTGATCAGTTCAGAGCAAAGAGTGACTCCTGAAACAGAGGGGGGGAATTAAATGTTCTCCTGTTGTTGGATCCGTGTCCAGGCACCGCTCCGAGCTCAGCCACATCCGCGGGGGCTCCGCTCCCAGCGCTCACTCCCGGCGAGGAAGCAAAAGCACTGGGGCTGTTGCTGTGTGTTAAAGCAAAGAGGTGATGATGGTGTCTGTGCTGCCGTGTTCCTCTCTCCTCAGGTGGGCTGCAGATCGAGAGCAGCGAGGAGACGGACCAGGGGAAGTACGAGTGCGTGGCCAGCAACAGCGCCGGGGTGCGCTACTCGTCCCCCGCTAACCTTTACGTGAGAGGTAGGGAGCACATCGGCTCAGCGGCACACACCCTCCTCCCCGGGCCTCCCCGGGCCCGCCTGTCCCATCCCATCCTGGCCCCGAGCAGGGCAAGCGCTGCTGCTGATCCCGGAGCTCGCAGGGGGATCCCGGGGCTCTCCCTGATTTCCTCACCGCTGCCGGTGGCTCCGGCTGCCCCGCCAGCAGTTCAAGGCTGTGTCACCCACAGTGAAGTAAAGTCTGACCCAAAATAGTGCCCCCCCAAATCTGCCAGCGTTGTGGTGACCCCCTCAAAGGGGGTTAAACAGCTTTGGCTGCAGAGCGGCCGTAATTCCCTTTTTCCCAAAGGATCGCCCCTCTGGAGGCGGGACGGTTTAGTTCTGCTGGTGAGGGTGTGAGAAGAGGAAAGGACCCTCTCAGCCCCCTCCACGGAGCTCTGTGCCCCCAGATGTCACCAGGAGGGTGTCACTGCTCCCCCCAGTCCCAGCTGGTTTTCCCTTTGCCAGCACTAACTTGTCACTGGTTCCTTGGGCACGAAGGCTGGGCATGGAGAGCTGGGGACAGCCAGCAGCCACCTCTGCCTCAGTGACAGATCCCTTCACCCTGGAGCACTGGGAACAGATGACAGGGGGACTGGCTTCTGCTCGATGCCCCCTCGATGTTCTCCCACCCCATGGGCCAGCAGCCTCTCCACTTTCTTCATTTTAATCTCTCTGACCTGTAATATTTTCTGTGTAGCTTTGGTTTAACATCTTTCCACAGCAAAATCCCTTTTGGTAATGAGAGAGCAGGGCTGGTTCTTCTCACTTTTTTTTAAAAAAGAAAAAAAAAACAACAAAAAAATACCATTAGGAGGAAAAAAGAAAAGTGACATCCCAGCAAACTGTTCCCATTTCCATCCCATCGACAGAGGAAGCGCCTCCCACCTACACTCACGTTACTCTGCAGCCCAATGCAGAGCCATGCTCCTGTGTGCACTCCTTTCTCTCTCTCTTTCTCTCTCTCTCGTGTCTCACGCTCACTAAATCACATGCACATGGAGAGAAGGCTTTTAATAATTTAATGTTTCCAAGCTAAATTTTTAAATAGCCTTTTGTGGCCAGCTGGAAAATTGCGTTTGAAATTCGCCCCGTCGCCTGGGCCCCGAAATTTTGGGAATGTAAATCTGGATCTGATACTAATTCAGGGCTGAATCCTTTGCAGACAGCTTAGCTGGAATGGTTTGGTTTCTTTTTTTTTAAAAAAAAAAAAAGAGAAAAGCAGGAAAAATGTGGGGAATTTTCATTATTATTCTTTTATTTATAAATTTCCTCTACTTTTCTGGCCACTCGGAAACTATCCAGGAGACAAAGGTTGTAACATGGTGTTGTCTCCACACCTGGATGAGTGGGCTCCAGGTGTAGCCCTCTTTCTATCCCAGTTAGCCTGTGTGTGCCTGGGCCTGCCTGAAACCAGCACTAACCAGCCGAGAGAGTGCAGAAAGCAGCGGGTACCAGCTCGGCCTGTGGTTTGGGTGTTTTTCATGCTGTTTAATTCCTTGTTTCTTGTGTGTTAATATCGTGGAAAGGTAACAAATTTCTGAAATGGATTTGCTTTGGTGGGAGGGAGAGTTCATGCACATTTTTCTTCCCTTTTTTTTTTTTTTTTGTTTTAAAAGAGTCTCGAACACTCTCGTGTTTCCAATTGACTTGTTTCTCCCATAACATGCTTGTCTCTATAGACCACCTGGGATAGGAGTTGTAAGTTTGAACATTGCAAGGAAATGGTTTGGTTTGGTTTTGCTTTTCTTTTTCCTTCTTCTAATTATTTCTTTTTCTGGTTTTTTTTTTTCCTTATTCAGTCCCATTGTGGAGTCAGTGTGAGCAGGGCTGGGTGTGGGGCTGGGGGGACCACGGGCCGGGGGAGTGGAATTCCAGCCTGGGGGCTCCTCTGTGTCGGGTCTCCTGCCTGGCACAGGCTCCACTCCCCCTTCTCTGAGAAGCAGAAGGACTAAAAGAAGGGAGAATCCTTCCTGGGCTCAGCACCTCTGTGGGGGCTGATTCTGAGCTAGGATTGCTCCCAGCCTGACCTCCCTACGGAGCTTGGTTGGTCTCAAAGGTACCCAGTGGGATGGGAGGGTAGGAAGGCAGGAAAGAGGGTCGTTACTATCTTCATTTTTTTTCCTTTCTTTTTATTTTGGTTAAGAGAAAAAGAAAAATCAATCAATTTGCAGCTGACAGCCTTGAGAAGGCCTTTTTTTACTCTCTCTGTGTTTCCCCTATTTTTCTCTTCTCCTCATGTCATTGTGTTCCGCATCAAACCCCCTTAACATCCCTCAGAGCTACGAGAAGGTTGGTGTGGTTTTTTTCTTTTTTACTTTCTTTACCCACATTTTTACATTCGTAAGAGAAAAAAAAAAATTAAAAAAAAAATAAAAATGAGAAAGAAAAAAAATAAATTAAAAAAAAATAAATAAAAATGAAAAGAGAAAAAGCAAGAAATCTTTAAGATGAGCGAGACCCGCGCGTTGCCGGGTCTCGTGGAGATGAGTTGAGTTGCATTGTGGGCCTCTCTATGCATCCTTTGGTAATGTTGCTGAGTTCTTGCACTTTTTTGTCGTCATGGTTACCTTGCCGTTTGGACATTGGGCCTGATGCATGATAGGAGAATGTAACAAATCTTCTTTGCATGCCACTTTTTAAATTAATTATGAATTATTTTTTCGATATATAAATATGTATAGTTTGGGTTTTCTTTCCGTTATACAGTTCTGGTTTCTTTGAAGTGGATTTACTGTTACTTTCCAAATTTGTTTGGTTCTGTTGGATTTTTTGCTTTCTCTTGATTTCCCGTTTCTGTTTTGATTGGTTATGCTGTGCTGTAGTTTATTCCAAACGCATTGTGAGAAGCCAGTGTTCCTGCCCACCCGGTGGTAACTGAACTCCTCAATCCCTCCAGGAGGAAAGGAGTCACACAGCTCTAACGCCTGTCCATGGAAGCCCTGCTATTTGGGACAAGCCTTGGTTCCGGGGGGAGGGAGGGATCTGGGAAGTGGAAAAGATGGTGAGAACCCAGGGGGTCATTCCAGGAGTTAGAGCAGACCCTGGGCACGTTATCACTTACCTATTTCTCGAGGTGTGGCTCTTGTTCCACATCCTGCACACAAAGCAAAACCCTCATCCCTGCTCCGAAGGGTTTCCCCAGTTCCTCTGGGAACTGCCCATTTCCCTCCAGGGACACCAGGAGCTCACCTGCTCTCAGCCCAGCATGGGCACAGACAGAAAGGTTCCTGCTGCTCCCAAATCCCACGGTGTTGCCTCTCCTGGAGCACCATGAGTGCCTGGAGAGCCCCACGGCTCCTCGGGCACAATCCTTGGAGGAGGGTGACACCTCGTCCTGGCAGGGAAGGGCAGCCAGGCAGATGCCTCCTGGCTCTGCCTCTCCCTATTTTCCCACTCCCTTCCCTGTCATTTATCCATGACTGCCTGGTACAGGTACCATGAATCCCAGCCCTCCTTCCCAAAGGAACTGCAGCTGTGGCACACACTGGAATGGGCTGCTGGGGCACATCTGGCAGCTGCAGCTACTGCAAACAGCAACCAGGAATCTGAGCAGCGACATTGGAGCTGAAAATGCCTCTTTTCCCTCTTCTCATCTCCCTGTTTATCCCCATGAAGCCCCTGTTGCCTCCCATGTGCACCCTGAGCCACACGGGAGAGTGAACAGGGGGTTTGCAGTGTGTCAGTGGTACCTGTGGTGCTTGGTGCTTCCCCTGTGCAGAACTGAATGCCAGCCCTTTCCCTGGATATGCCTTTCCCTCTGCCCGTCAGTCCTCACCTCTCAACCAGCTACCAAAGGAGTGGCTTTCCTAGGGCACAGGTATTAAAGCTGTGTGATTTTTGAGAAATCCAGTGCAGTATTGACACAGTATCTGTCTCTCTCTTGCTCTATCTCTCTCTTTCTCTCTGTCTGTCTTTCTCTTTTTTCTTAAAATGCTGAGATTTCAGTGCTTGGACCCTCAGTGCTGGTATTCTCCCCTCCCCTTTCAAGTCTCTCCCCCCTCCCCGTAGGTACAAGGGTTCCACTCCAAAATGCTGCACTGTTGAGGATGTCTTTGGGAAGAGACCAGCTGTGCCTCTTCTGATTTGGATGCCAACAATAGCCAAAAAAACATCCCCCAGCCCTAAGGCTCTATTTAAAGGAAAAAAAAAAACAAAGACAAAAAGGCTTGTTCTATTTTAAAAAGGCAAGAGAAAAGGAATAGTATTTGAAACGAGGTTTTCCCATCCCACCTCCCTCCTGCCTAGGACTAAAAGGTGATAATCACTCCTAAATTACAGGATTTTCCTCATGACTAGGAGTTTGAGTTTCAGGATTTAGCTACAATTAAAAAGGGATTTACACACCATCGTTTTTTATTTGTTTATTTTCTCTTTTCTAAAGTGTTTCTAACATGGCCAAACTACACTGCTGCTGGTAGAGTCTCTTGTGATCTGAGAAGGTTTGAAGATTAAATTCTTCCTTGAGAGCCAATAAAAATAATAATAATAATTATAATCAATAACAATAAACTAAAGTTAAATGGGATGTAGCCATGATAGGCTGGAATGACACTGGGTGAGGAAATAGAGACTTGATACCTGGCTAGAAGAGCTTGTGTGGTAAAGTTGCAGTCTCTGAGCAACCTGGTCTAGTGGAAGGTGTCCCTGCCCATGGCAGGAGGTTGGAACAAGATGATCTTCAAGGTCTCTTCCAACCCAAACCATGGGCATGGTCTTGAATTTACTGGTTAAGAGTTTGCCTCGTGTTTTGTTACAGGTCAGATCATGGTCCAAAATAACAGAGAGTCTCCCAACAGGGAATGTCCAAGATCAAAGGCAGAGACCCCCAAAAGCAGGTCAGAGGCAGGTGAGGTGAGCTCTGCCCCAGCCCAGGGTGTGTGGAAGTTTCCAGGCTGATCCAGTTGTCCAGGTTTCACCTCTAGTCAGTGAAAAGAAGGACACAGGTCTAGGGGCAGGTCAGCACACCCTGAGGTGGGAATGCTGGGTTTTATGGGAGCAAAACAACTCACCTGGCTTTCCAAAGTCTCCTTGGATGCTTCTCTGGATCCCTGGGGACACAGATACCATTCAAAATGCCATGAATTGAGAGATGTCTGTGGTGGTGTTTGAGAGGCTCCTGCCTCTCCTTGCAGTCACGGCTGCCCCATCCCTGGAAGTGTCCAAGGCCAGCTTGGAGCAACCTGGGACAGTGGGAGGTGTCCCTGCCCATGGCAGGGGTGGCACTGGGTGATCTTTAAGGTCCTTCCACCCCAAACCACCTGTGGTACCCGAGGGTACCTGATGTTACCACATCCCAGGTCCCAGGGAGGACTTGTCTCTCATCCAGGACCTGTGCCACACATCTTTTGCCCCCTGGAATGGAGCACTTTGCAGGTCTCTGTTAATTTGGAAAGCTTGCCTGCCACCTGGATTGCTCTGCTTTGATCCCAACCTCCAGCTGCTTGGCTGGGGCTGGAGCACTGTGTGTAAGGACCACGTGTCCCTGTGCTCCTCATATCCCACAGGGAAGGAGGAATGAGCCCTGTGGGTTGTGCCTCATCACCCTCTGACTGTGCAGAGCTGCTGCTGCTGCTACAGGGCACGTGGTTGTGGCTGAATTTACCAAAATTAAAATTTTTCCCCTTTTTCAGGCTGTCAGGAGGTACAAAAGGCAGCAGTTGGGATGCTCTAGGGATAATCCTTTTTCCTCTCTGCTCGAGCTTCTTGTGGCTCTGCTCTTTTCCAGCCCAGGGAGCTGTAAATGGCTCAGGAGGAATTTAAACCAGCCCAGTGCTGCTGTGCCTGCTCAGGCCCTGCCTTTGCTGCTTGTCAGAGTCAGCTCAGTGCTTAGTCACCCAGAGTCAGGTTCTGCAGCCCAGGTCCTGCTGAGAACATTCCCAGTAATTCCCAGGGCTCTCTGGAAAACCTCAACTCATTGAGAGGCCAAAGATGAAACCAGGCCAGGGCTAAACACATAAGAGCAGAACTAGTTGAAATCAATTAAAATAAAACCCATAGAAAATGCAGGAATAGTTGCTGAGCACCTCAGGAAATAAACTTAAAAATAGATTAAAATGTGACTAATTTAAGCAATAATTTAGCCTCTAGCCTGGGTTAAGTTTGGCTCATGTGTAATTTGACCATCAAACCAGAGCTGCTGGTTGGTTCCAAGTGGAACCATTGCTGAGCTTTTCCCTTTCAATGCCATTTAGAGGTGGAAGGAAATAATTCCACTTGCACTGGAGATTTAACAAATAGCCACAAGGGTAAAACAATCATTGGTATTTTAGACTGTAGGAATTTTAATACCTTTTTAGACTAGACTGATAAATTCCTGAATGGAAAAGGAGGGAGGCAGACCCACCTCTGGGTTGTGCAGCTGCCTCTGCAGTGGCCAGTTTCCAGGTGCTGGAATTTAGGGATGGAGAGTTCTGGGATAATTTGTAAGGGTTTTAGCATTTCCATGGGTGGGGGAGCGCCCTGTCCATGTTTGGGGTGTCCTCAGCTCTGAAATTCTAGTTCCAAACCAAACAAAGCAAACAAAAAAAACTTCACTGTGTTTCTGCAGAAGGATTTCTCAAGGGTATCAGGAAATGGAAATGGATACAAAAAGCCACCCCCCAAAAAACAAAAACCAACCAAAAAAAAAAATCCAAACTGTGTATATATGTATGTATATACATGACTATCTCTCTATAGAGGGCACTTTGCAGGAACACTGTGCTGTACTGATCTCGAAATCTCTGCCTGCCTGTGTCTCTTACACCTTTTGCATCGCTGTTCTCTTTGTTTTAGGGGAAAAAATTAGATTACACCTTGTCAAATTAAAATAACAAAAACTAAAATAGTCGAGTCTGTGTTTAAAATTACAGAGCTGCTCGAAAAACAATTGGATTTTGATGGTTTTCTGTTTAATCCTGTAAAAAAACAACAGAAAAAAAAAAAAAAAAGAATTACAAAAGACCAGAGATGTTCAGCCAGCCTGTCACTCAGCTAATGTGGTTTTTTAAGAAAAGTAACAATTATTGGGAAGGTAATGGATTTCCTCCAGACCAAATCCAAGCCTTGGGCTCATTCTTTATTTATCTACCTATTTACTTATTTCTTTTTATTTACTGTGAAGGAAATGAGGAAGGAGCTGAGCATGAGGAGGGAAGTGTCTCATCCTGTGGAGGGACGGAGGTCGGAAATCCAAACCCAACAGCATCTGGCCCCAGGGAATGAACTTGGAATTGGAGTGGGAGAGGGAGGAGGCAGAGGCGGCTGCACGGACACGCAGGGCAGGGACACACCACCTTTTGGGAGGGGAGGACAGGTGTAATCTAAGCTTCACTAATAATGTAGAGGCTGCACATTATTTTGGCACCCTTTCCCTACCCCCTCCTCATTTTGGAGCAAGACGGAATGACTCCTGTCTCCCCAAAATGGCCAATAATGTCCGCCTTCTCACCTCATTTGGAGCAGCAGCTTGCTGAGTGTCAAAATGTTCAATACCATTTGGTTTTGTTTGGTGCTTTCAACCAGTCACTTCACTTTCTTTCGTTTCCCTTTTTTTTTTTTTCAATTGATTTTTCCTTTAAGGTGTAAGATACGTTTCACTTTGAGTTGGTTTAATGTGAATCGGGGTTTGAAGTGATGGGTTCTTGTCCAGGACATTCTCCTTTCCCCACCTTGCTCCTCCTCCAACCTTGTTTCTCCCTGAGGGAATCTGGAAGGGGCTTCAAAAGTGCAACTCTGGGGTTTTCCTCAGCACAAACTGGTTGGTTGGTCCTCAGATTTCTCTCACTAGCAGCATCCTGGGAACACATTTTAAGGACGGATTCTGGTGTTGCAAAAGTCAACCCTGGATTTCCCAGTGTCTCTTCCGACCAGGTCTGTAAATCTGTCCCTTGCAAAAACACCTCTCACCTTGTGGACCTCTTTTTAACTGAGTGGTGGTGGTGGGGAGCCTTAGCTGTGCTGATTGGGACCAAAACTGCCCAAAAAGCCACTCACACAACACAAACTGGGCGAACCTCTGCCTCCGTGAGCAGCAACAAAACCATTTGGCTTTCCAAGGGTGTGAAAAGTTATGGATCTGTTCTGTTTCTAAAAAAAAAAGCCCAATTTGGGGTGCAGATTCGCAGTGTGAAACGCTTCTCCAACAGGCAATTAAACAGACTCATAACTAACTGCACTTCACAAATCTTCCTGTGCCTCAGAAATGGCTTCTCTGCATTGAAATAACTCAACTTGCATCCCAAACATCCAGCTCCAGTCCCGAAATCTGGTTCTATCACTAACAAGCTGTATCCTTGTTTGAAAAAAGCTCCTGGGAGTTTTTTGGCCATGGAAATGTCTGTTTGTGTGTGCCTGCCTGTGTGTGTCTGTCGGGAGCTGCTGCACATGGAGCATGAACATCCGTGTCCGCATGTGAGGTCTGTGTAACACGGGGCTGACAAAACCAAACATCCCTGCAGCTCAGGGAAGGTGCTTCTTGTGCCACAAACTAGGAAAAGTATTAGAGAAGTGTCTGTAAAGCAAAGGCACTGCTCCATCCCAGTGTTTCCTTTCCAGAGAGGGCAGTTCTTTTCCTCCCAACCCGTTGAATGTGTTGGATGGAAAAACAGAAGGGAACTGTTCACTGCTTTTTTTTACCTGTAAAGTTTCCCTCTTCCAGCTGCTGTGTGTGACACCCAGCAGGACCCAGAGCTGAAATTGGTCCTGATTCCATCTTTAGCTGCACTTCCAGCTTCCTTCCCACCACTGCTCTCCTCCTCCTGGGCCTTGACCTAAATGCTGACCCAGAGATTCTCAGCCTGACAAATTCCTTGTCACCAGCCAAATCCGAGTGGTGTAGCAATTAAAATAAACAGGAGCAGGGTGGCTCTGGGTAGCCAGAGATGAACCCTGTAACTATCATGGTTGTCACAGCCCTGAGCCATGACAGGGATGTATCCAGGGACTCTCTGAGCTCTCCAACATTTAATTGGAGTTATTTTCCCACCCTAGCCCAGTGTGTGGATGTTGGTAGATTTGTGCACACACAGGAGTGTGTAGCTTTTTTGAAACCAGGATGCACCAGGGAAGTGCTGCTGCCTGTTTTGAGCTCACATCAGCCCTAATCCAAATTTTCCCTTTTTATGGAATGCACGATGCCATGGGCTGGAATCCAGAGGTGCTTCCCATCAAAGTGTGACAGATGCCATTAAACCACTGCCCTGTGACCCCATGGAGCTGACCTGCAGCCCTGGGAGCTGTGAGGAGGAGGGGAGGCTTTGCTCTGCACTTTTTGGGGAGCTTGTGTTTTGTGAGTGGATCTCTTCTTCCCTGCCCAAAACCACAGCCAGTACCACTCTGTTCCCTTCAGACTCCGATTCTCAGCACTCCGCCCTACATCAGATAATGCTTTTCAGTTATTAAATTCTGGTTTGTTCTTCCTTTTCCTTTTCTTTTCTTTGGTTGTTTCTTTCTTTTTTTTTTTTTCTTTTCTCTCTCAGTTTGGTTTGATTTCTTTGCGATTAGCTTCGGTTTGAATTAATTGTCTTGTTCTGTTCCCATGACAACTCAGTGTTTGCATCCCACCTGCCGTTGTTTGGTGCTGTTGATGCTGTTTGCTGGCCGGATCTTGTCCGGATATGTCTCCCCATTCCTCCTCACCCTTCCCACCTTGCCTCCCCTCTCCAGAAGGTTACATACCAGCCCCTCCTCAAAAGAGTCATCCCCACCCCAGATCTGTCTGCATGTTGACCCCACTTGTTTCTTTCCAAGTTCTCTCCATCTTGTCTCAGACTGTGACAGGTGTGGTTTTCACCTGGCTCCATTTTCTGAATCGTGGTACCTCCAGAAGCAGTGGGAAGAAGGATGGAGTAGGAAACAGGGATGTGTACCCTCATTTCTAGGAGGGAGGAAGGAGCATGTTGCCTGATTCCTTGAGCCAGTGCTGGTGCCTGAGGTGGTCCAAACACTGTGGTACCCTCCCTACACCTCTCTCCAGGTAGAAAGTCATCTCCTAGTGTCAGTGGCCAGGTGAGTTTGCAGTCTGTCCCTCCACATTCCAATCCTTCCCCCAGCTGAGGACATGCCACCCGCTCTCTCTGCAAACCCGTGCATGCAGGAATTCTCCTTCACCATCCCTGAGCTCCTAATGCCACAAATCTGGAATTCCTCTCTTCCTTGCCTCCCAGTGCTGGCTCCTGGCTCCTGGTATTTCTAGAAAGGGTCTGACAGCTGGGGAGAGCAGATGGGGAGAGCAGACCTTGCTGAGAAGATGTCCCTTGTTGCTTTGCAGGGCAATTAAAGGGCTGTAGTTGGCTTTTGTTTACCAAAGCCCCACTAAATTGCAGACAGCCACTACCTTTCCTGGCAGTGCCCTTGCCATTGGAAAAGATCCATAAAGCTGACTGGCAGCCAGGGAAGCAAGAGAAATACTAGAAAACCCCAAGACATCAGTTCCAGGGGACATCTGAAGGCACTGGGACTTGGGAGGAGCGGGGGCAGGCTCAGCTCTGCTGTCCCTTGCTTTGCTTTTGCATGAGGCAGTGGCCACTGGAGGGGTTGTTCAGAGGTTGCCTGGGAACACACACCAGGGACAGGCAGTTTTCAGGCCCCCAGCACTCCAGACTCTCCTGCCCCCTCTCCCACCCTGCCTGAGGGAGTTCCTGCATGGCTGTCCCTGAAGCTGGAGGAATCCTGCACTCCCATTCCCCTCCGGCTGCTGCTGTTCCTGCATCTTCCCCAGGACTGCATCCCTTTGTCTTTGCTTGTGGGATGAGACCCTGCCCTCAGCCCCCTCCTTAGGGCCTCCCTGATCCACACACGTCCTCCTGTATCCATTTTCCTGCTTTCCCCCCTAAGGAAGGGCACCCAGCATCCCTCCAGCCAGCCCAGGTCGTTCAGAAAATGGAGCCAAGGAAACCACAGCCTCCCCCTTTGCGTCCATGTTCTTCCTGTGTAAGGTCTGGAAGCTGCATCCACCTCTCTGCTAAGGAGATGCACAGAACATGTCACTGTTTTCTCAACGTTAAAAGTTTCATTACCTTGTTTTTCTTATTAATTCTATTCTATTTATTATTCCGCCAGGGCTGAGATGTGACAATGTGAGCCACCACATTGGGTCACATCAGCTAGAAAAAGTATGCAGCATTAAAGTGGGTTTCCCCCTCCCCTCCCTCTTTCTCTCTCTTTCTTCTTTCTCCCTTCCCCTCTTGTTCTCCTTCTCCTGGTCTTCCTTCCTTTCTCTGTCGCTCACTTTCTATCCAGTATCCATGTGGGCATTTGCTAGCCGCCCAGAAATTATATTTCTCTGCATTTTCCTCTCTCTTTCTCTCTTTCTCTCTCTCTCTCTTTTTTACCTATTTTGCATGATGTTTGTGACTCTGAGAGCTGCATCTATCGATGGAACCGTGTCAGATCTTAAAGAGGCTTCGTTAGGGTTTCTATACCCGAAAACCACAAAAATTTCATTAGAGTTTCTCATCTTTTCCACACTCTCTCTCGCTCCAGGGGGACTGTGTTCCCCTGGACGCTCCTCACACGCAGACACCAACTAAATTCTGTCCCACTCCGGGCACTCCCTCTCCTCCCTTCTGCATCATTTTGCCTTTTACTTCTCAAGTGGCACGTCTGCAACTTGGGGATGTGACACTTCTCTCTTTGTTGAATTCTCTGGGTCCAACAAGGCAAAACGTTGAGAAGTTTCCATCTCCATCCCAGCCTTCTCCTGGCCCCCACCCCACCCCTGCAGCCCCTCGGGGTGGGAGAGGGCCCCTCTCTGGAGACAGAGGGGGCACCTGGACCACGCCGGGCCATGGTGGTGGATGGGCTCTTCCCTTTGGGAGAAGGTGATCCGGGATCAGACTCTGCTGGGAAAGGGGAGGAGCAGGTTCCCGGGGTGTGGAGCGGGGAGCTGGGGGCCCCAGCGGCCGCGGAGGAGATTTTTGGATGCTCGCCATGCCAGCTCTTGCCAGTAAAGATGAGAAATTGCTAATAAATTTTTGTGTATTTATCTGTGCTGTGATGGGTCTAATCTTGATCAATGGAACCCTGTTGCTATGAAATATCGCTTTTATGTCTATATTCTATATATTGTTTGTGAAGTACAAATTTATTTGGAGTTTAATTTTTTTGGTTTTCGGTTTTCGATATTTTCATTTCTTCGTTTTTTTGTTTCGTTTTTAATGAAGGAAGAAAATAAACAATGACAAACCCCATCTATATTTAAATTACCTTTTGCTCTTTTTTCTTTTTCTCCCTTCTTTTTCTTTCCTTTCTTTCTCCTTTTTTTTTGTTTTGTTTTGGGTTTGTTTTCTTTTTTATTTGTTTGTTTTCTTTTGGTTTTTCGTTTTGTTTTGGGTTTTTTTTTTGTTACCTCTGTGCGTCTCGTCCACAGTTCGCCGTGTGGCCCCTCGCTTCTCCATCTTACCTGTCAGCCATGAAATCATGCCCGGGGGCAACGTCAACATCACCTGCGTGGCCGTGGGGTCACCCATGCCCTACGTCAAGTGGATGCAGGGAGCAGAGGACCTGACGCCTGAGGATGACATGCCCGTGGGCAGGAATGTCCTGGAGCTCACGGATGTCAAGGACTCCGCCAACTACACGTGTGTGGCCATGTCCAGTCTGGGAGTCATAGAAGCCGTTGCCCAGATCACGGTGAAATGTAAGGGAGTGTGAGCACGGCCAGAGCGAGTGCGGGGTCCTGCACGTGGGAGTGGGTGTGTGGGCAGGGGGCTGTGCAGGGCTGGTGGCGTGGCACGGGGCACAGAGTGTGAGCATGGGTGCAGAGCACAGCCGGCCACGTGGCGTGGGGGATGTGGCACCTCGGAGCATGAGGGGGATGTCGGCACCAGTTCATGCCTGTGTCTGCATGGGGAGAGCCTGGCACTGTCTGAGCTGCACGTGAGCAGTGTGGGGACACAGTTCTGCATGTCCAAGGTGTTTGTGCACTGGTGGGGGTGTGGGTGTGTGTGTGCATGGAGAGGGACACAGCTCTGCATGTGCAAGTGCTCGTGCACGAGTGGGAGAGGACAGGGACACAGTTCTGCATGTCCAAAGTCCTCATGCACGAGTGGGGGGGTGTGTGTGCATGGAGAAGAGATGCTGTTCTGCATGTCCAAGGTGCTTGTGCACTGGTGGGGGTGTGGGTGTGTGTGTGCATGGAGGGGGACACAGCTCTGCATGTGCAAGTGCTCGTGCACGAGTGGGAGAGGAGAGGGACACAGTTCTGCATGTCCAAGGTGCCTGTGCACGAGTGGGAGATGGACAGGGACACCGTGGCTGCATCGTGGGCACGTGGGTGCCTGGCTGCATGTGTTTTGTTACCAGCCTGTGTGTACATGTAGAGGTCTGTGAGCATGAGCAGGGAGACAGACAGACCTGTGCACCACCAGTGCCATGTGCTGGGAGCTGTGTGTGCATCCTCAGGGATCCCACACACAGGAAAACCCACAGGGAAGGGGAAGCTGGTGGCTTGAGACCCTCCCTCGCTTTAGGATACCTGAACAGTTTGTTGTGAAGAAAACTGTGGCTCAAATCCCTGCATGTTGTGTCTGTCCTGGCATATGAGGCTGGCTGGGCACTTTGCAAGGAGCCTTGGATGGCTTGGAGCCTGCATGCCATCCTGTTCCAAGGTTAGAGATTCAGCCAAGGCCCTGAGGATCTCTGGCATGTGAACCCTTGCAGTAGAGCTTAGTTCCAGCATCTTAGTGGCCATTGTTGCCTCAGCAAGATGGGAAACAACCCCATGTTCCAGCTAGTGATTCCCAAGAGGAGCACGGGTGCCATCTTCAATCTGTTCTGTCCTCAGCAGGGGAGTATTAAACCCAGGCAGGAAGGCCCTGAGGTTGGGTGAGTGTAGAGTTCTGTGTGAGCTGGTGTCTGCTCTGAGTCTGCTGTTGGCCCACGAGGGATCTGGGAGAGATGGGGTGGGAAAGGATGCTGTGGGTGGGGGAGAGGAGGAGAAGCACATTGGAGAAGGGGTGGGATAAGGAAAAACAATCCTCTTGTATCAGTGATCTGCCTGAGGAAGGTCTGACAGGAGAAATGAGCAGGGACTAGTGAGTCTTGGCATGACACTCATCCTGAGCTTCTGCACAGGGAGTGGGCCCTCATGCCAGCAGAGGGATGCCTGGGGCTGGACTCAGGTCCTCTTTATTTTCCTGAGTATTTCCTTCATTACCCTCTTTCCCTGTCTTATCCTCTCAATTTAAAAAGCTGCTGTGTAGGGTAGGTTGCTTCTGCTTCCAACCCTCCCATCTCAGATGGGAGGGAAGTCTTTCCTTGCTGGTACCTTCTGCCTTTTGTCATTTTATTTGTATCCTGTTCTTCCTTACATTCCTGCATTTGAGCATCTGCAGCTCTCCAAGGCAGGAGGTGAAAGGAGAGGTTAGAGCTTTATTGGTGGTCAGGTCTAGAGAAGACTGTCTTCAAGGCCAGGTTGGACAGGGCTTTAACCAACCTCATCTAGTGAAAGATTCAGGGGGCTGGAACAAGATGATCTTTAAGGTGCCTTCCAACCCAAACCAGTCTGGGATTCCATGATAAGATGAGGTTGGAAAGGGTCTAAAGAGTGTAGTGAGGACAACACATGAAGCCTGAGAACAGGTAAAGCTTGAGAACACAAAACACTTGCTGTTCAAGGTGTTGGGCATCATGCAGTCCCCAGCAAGCTCCAAGGGGAGTCATCTGCCTGAGGGAGAGGGAGATGAGTATGAACACATCTTTGTGGCTTGAGAGGAAGCAATCCCAGCATTTATGGGGGTTTTGTTCTGGAGAACTCAGCCCACACTGTGCCGTTACCTCCAGCTGAAGAGGAGGAGGTTCAGCAGTGCCGGGGCCGCTCGGAACATCTGAGTCTGTGCTGGGAAGGAGCTCCTGCAAAGCTGCTTCCCTTCCCTGCCATGTGAGCCGGCGGATGTGCAGCTGAAGTCTGTGCTAATGATTCCAGATGTTTAGCTGAACGCTTTCCCTTTGATGGAGCAGTTTAAGGAGGATAATAGAGTGTATAACTAGGTTCATAATATTCCAGCAGCACTTTCCCAAGCTGCCGTGATTGGTGCTGTGCCTCTGGCTCCTGCAGCCCTAACCAGCCCAATTAGGCACCATTTCAGCATTTGTGATCGGTGGTTTTTTTTTAAATGCCTGTTCTTCCTGATTCTCAGCACTTCCCAAGGCTCCTGGGACGCCGGTGGTGACAGAGACAACAGCAACGAGTATCACCATCACCTGGGACTCTGGAAATCCAGACCCCGTGTCCTACTATGTCATTGAATACAAGTCTAAAAGCCAGGATGGACCGTACCAGATCAAGGAGGACATCACCACCACCCGCTACAGCATCGGGGGGCTCAGCCCCAACTCCGAGTACGAGATCTGGGTCTCTGCAGTCAACAGCATCGGGCAGGGGCCTCCCAGCGAGTCCGTGGTCACTCGCACAGGGGAACAAGCTCCTGCCAGTGCCCCCCGGAACGTGCAGGGCCGGATGCTGAGCAGCACCACCATGATCATCCAGTGGGAGGAGCCGGTGGAGCCCAACGGGCAGATCCGCGGCTACCGCGTGTATTACACCATGGAGCCCGAACAGCCCGTCGGCAACTGGCAGAAGCACAACGTGGATGACAGCCTGCTGACCACCGTGGGCAGCCTGCTGGAGGATGAGACCTACACAGTGAGGGTCCTGGCCTTCACCTCCGTGGGAGATGGGCCCCTGTCAGACCCCATCCAGGTTAAGACGCAGCAGGGAGGTGAGAACGTGTGTCTCTGCCCTGGGCTGTGGGAAGGAGGGGTGTTGGTTAGATTTGGAGATTTAGATTTGATGTTGGGAAGAAATTCTTTACTCAGAGGGTGGGGAGGCCCTGGCACAGGTTGCCCAGAGAAGTTGTGGCTGCCCCATCCCTGGAAGTGTCCAAGGCCAGGTTGGATGGGGCTTGGAGGAACCTGGTTTAGTGGAAGGTGTCCTTGCCCGTGGTACTGGGTTGGAAGTAGACAATCTTTAAGGTCCCTCCCAACTAAAGCCTTTATGTGACTCTATGTGTCTTCATCATACTCTATGTGTCTTTAACAAACCTTAAACCACTCACTCCCTGGGCACTTAACTCTCCCTGAAGGACCCAGAAACTACTTTGCCAGAGATGTGTGGGGAATAAGCCTTATTTTTCCCTTTTCTGCAAGGGGAGCAAAGCAAAGCCCTAATTGTCACAGCAGATGTGTTGAGCTGCAACCCAGAGTGTTTTGTCAGAGGCTGTCACCCAACATGCTTTTGGGTGCTTATGGCATGGAGTGCTGGTGAGGAAACATCCTCAATGGGTTTCCTACTTCCAGAATCTTGTATTACTGTGGCTTAATGGGAAGGGCTGTAGAGGAAGAGGCACGTGATCCAGTGGGACACTTCCATCTCCAGCAGCTCTGGACATGCTGGATTGCACTGGGATTTAACTCCACTGCTTTAGAGGCAGTGCCAGCCCACACTGCAGTGTGGCATTTTGCTGCTGACGTGCTCTTCCCACACAGGCTTTGAAGAAAACAGGGCAGGAGCCTTCTAATTAGCCAAGTTAACATGGTTTCTCCTGTTTCTCATCTTGCCTCCTCTGTGTCATTTCTGTGCCAGTTCCTGGGCAGCCCATGAACTTCCGAGCAGATGCCAAGACCGAGACGAGCATCGTGCTGTCGTGGAGCCCCCCACGCCAGGAGATCATAGTGAAGTACGAGCTCCTCTATAAGGAAGGAGACCACAGCAAAGAGGTGAGTCCAGAGAGGAGCAGGGCAGTGTCTGAGGAGCATCCCAACCCCGCCACTCCCTGCAGAGGCAGAGAGCAGGGAGCAGGGAGCAGGGCAGGCGTCTCTGGGCAGGGGTCACCTCTGCTGCTTTTTGGTTGGTTTTATTTTTTTCTCTTCCCCTCCTCGCCCATCTCAGGTGCTGAAGAACTTCGAGCCAACAACCTCCTTCACTGTGGAAGGCCTGAAGCCCAACACTGAGTATGTCTTCCGACTGGCCGCCCGCTCGGCTCTGGGCCTGGGGGCCTTCACCCCGGAGGTCCGAGAGCGCACCTTGCAGTCTAGTAGGTGTCTCTCCTTTTCCCACCCTTCTCTGAGGGGACGACAGTCAGGGAGCCAGAGCTGGTGGGCACAGGGGTACGGAGCTGGGGGGCTGCGGTGTCACTCCGGGAGGTGGGGGGACGCCTTTGGGACCCGCTCCCTTCTCCCTTTGCTGGGCCAGGTAGATGAGATGTGAGTGGAGCCGGGGGTCTGGGGGGGTTGGGGGGCCGTGTGGCACCATCCCCTCGGGGTGGGAGCAGAGAGGGGCCCGTGGTGCTGAGCATGCTCAGGGAGGACGGGACCCCTGGCCCATCCCCACACACACAGAGCAGCAGCATCGGGAAGGGGGGCACAAGCAATGGAGCAGAGACACGGCGGGGAATCGGGAGGGACAGGAGAAGGGAAGGTGATCATTCCCATGTCCAGTGTTTTCACCAGCCTTTGGGAAAGCAGTCCTCGTGCTCTTTTCCATGAGCAACTCCATAGCTC
Organism: Calyptomena viridis; assembly: GCA_013390005.1. Classification (NCBI taxonomy): domain Eukaryota; kingdom Metazoa; phylum Chordata; class Aves; order Passeriformes; family Eurylaimidae; genus Calyptomena; species Calyptomena viridis. The sequence goes on along the minus strand of WEIV01007654.1, from coordinate 296,568 downwards.
TGGGGAGGAAGATCTGCTGGCCCAGCAAGTGCTGGGAATGGTCCCGTTTGGGCTCCGGCAGAGCGGGAGAGAGGAGTCATGTGGAGGCTGGGAGGGGGATATTGCTGACACCAGGATGGAGTGTATGCAACCAAAATGTGCTGGTTTTAGTTTAATGGATTGTCTCCCTTCGCTGTTGCCCCGGGGACAATAACCCTGGATGGCAATATTTCAACCTGGGCTTTTCACAGATCTTTGCTTTTAAATTAGGTGTTTTTTCACTGCATGAGTGGCTGTGGCAGCTGTTCTTTGTGTTTTCTGTCTCCTCTCATCTCTACTAAATCACTCCGCTGCAGTTTGGAGTAGCCGGGAGCAGAACTAACTCAGAAATGACTCTGGTCACCAGTGTGAGGAGGGAGAGCACCCACTCCCATCCCTCAGAGTCCCTAACAAGGGGGAGCAGCAGGCTCTGGGCTGGGCTTTTTAATTGTCACATCCTGCTGTCTCTCTCTTTCCCTGTCTCCTTCTCTTTCCATCCCCTGAGGAGTGGGAAGAAAGGGGGGTCTGTTTCTGCATAGACAGAATTCCTCACTAAGGCTTTCTCAGGCCTCCACTCCATTCAAAGATTTTTGTTTTCTTCCTTCCTTCAAATGTTTTTCCCCTTTTTTCCTTCTCTTTTTTTTTCTCCATACTCTCTCTACGTTTCATAGGAAAATCCTTTCCTGACTCTGCTGCACATCTGCTGGTTCTGATCCCAGTGTGGTACTATCAGAGGGAGCATCACTGTGGGACAGGGGAAATGAACTGAAAAGACCTGAAAAATAACTGTTAAACTTACACTCTGCTTCTGTTTTCCAAGGGGTTTCTCTCCTTGAGATCTGTGGGGATGGGAGAAAAAGAGGATCTGGGATTTATTTGTACTTTCTGGTTCAATAAAACAGGCTGGAAGAGGGATGTGGGAGCTGATGACAGTAGGGCTTAGTAACACTGAAAATTTGTCCCTAAAGGGCGAGAAAAAGGGAATCTGGGAAAGGGGAAAGCTTTGGGGCTTTTTCTAACTTGGCACCTGCCCAGAACAGGGCCGGGTTTCTCTCTCTGTAGCTCACCTTTCATAGGGAGAGTTCCATTAATTTAACGCTCTTAAGAACATCAGCTGGGAGCTGGCAGTGTCCTGTAACACGGTGAAACATTTTTTCCTGGCTGGCTGTTGGAGGAACGAGTCAATTCTCCCTGGTCCGGGCGACATCCTTCGACTCACAGACCTTCTGGCTCGGGACAGGCTTTTGTGTCTTCCCTCTGCAGCTCCTTTTCCGTTCAGCTCCTCCTTGGCCCGCTCCATGCCTCTTCTTTCTCTTCTCTTCTGCTCTCTGCTTGCCTGCATGTTCTGCAGCCTGATGAACCAGCTCCCTGCTCTCTCTGGCTGTCCCTTGCTGGGTGATGTCACACCACGATGGCATCTTGCCCCTGGAATGCCAAATCCTCTTCCCTGGTGCTCCTGCCGCTGCTCTCCCCTCCCTGCATGTCACAGCCCCCTGCACTGCACCCCTCCCTGCACCTCCCTGTCAGGGTGGCTCCTCCTGAGCATCATAACCAAAGTAAAATCCATTAAACTAAAGGTAAAGTATCTTTTTCTTCTTGAAGTAGCTGGGTTTTAACTCTTCAAGTACCAGAGACGTAGATTGAAAAAGTAACAGAACGCTCATGGCTGGAAGAAGCTGGTTTGGCCTTTCTGATTAGCCATGACCTTCCCAGGGCTCCCTGGCAACTCTCCTACTTGGAAATTTCGGAGTGCAAAGCTTGGGCAGCAGACAGGGGTGGCAGGGTGGGTGCTGTGAGGCTGCATGTGCAGGTGTAGAGGAACAAAGGGGCTTTGCCACCCTCTGTTCCTGCCTGAGAAAGGATGTTCCCCCCCACCATTAGCTCTGCTCTCCTTCCCATGCCCCTTCCTCACAGTACATGAAGTGAATGAAACTTATCCAAAGTCTATGGTACCTAAAGGGTTAAAAAACATGATATTGTACAAGGTCAGTAAGGGTCATTCTTGTGGCTTGGACAGTCAACTTTAAAGCATGTAAAAGATGCAGCTCAGGTGAGTAACTGGCTGGTCTCAAGCGGATTCACAAATACAGTCCACCCTGTTGCTGCAGGCTCACCCACACTCCTGGGTGCCCTGGAGCCCGTGGGAGGGTGGGGAGGGATCCCAAAATGCTGTCTGCCTGGAGAAAACAGCCCAGCAGACAAAAGCGATGCTCTCCTGGCTGGGGGCTCCTGCCCAGTGAAGGGGCTGGTCACAGACGTGAGCCCCACTTTGGGGCCTCCTGCAGCAGCTCCCCGGTTCCCGGTGCTGTCCCCAGGGTCACACAGGTTGGGCTGGATTGTGAAGGAACCACAGTGCCATGAGCTCCCCAGATGTGTCTCCAGCCAGCACTGGGTGGCCGTTCCCATCCGGCGCTGCCGTCGATGAGGGTGACGGGAAAGGGGGTCCGGGTGGGACCTGGGCCTTCTCCCCCATCACCCACCCCCCCACCCTGCCTTTTTGACCAGAGCAAGTGCAAACCATCCCCAAAGGAGGCCTCACCCCAGGGCCTCTCGGTAGGTCCCTGTGCTGGAGTAGAGGGTGAGTGAGCGGGCGAGACGCGCAGCAGCTGCAGTCAGTGAGCCCAGGGCCGGCTGGAGCTGAGCTCTGCTCGTGGGGCTTTCAGAATGAGGTTCAGGATGGAAGGGTAGGTCAGGTCAGACCCTCTCTGCAGTGGGTTTCTCAGCCGTGGTGGCTCTGGCTGCTCTAGGCAGGAAAGGTGGATTTTAATGTGACCGGTCTCTGATGGGGAGAGAAAAAAAAGGGAACAGTGGTTGAGTCTTTCCCTGCGTACCTTGAAATGGATTTGAGTTGGTTGTGGGGTGTGGGAGGAGCAGTGACCTCTGTTCTGGAGAAGGTGCTGCATAATCCCAGCAGATGGAGAGAGCTACAGGGGAAGGAGGTCCATCAGTGGGAATGTGCTGCCCTGCTCCCTGCTCTCTGTGTTGATAGTTCAGCAAAAGAGAACAGATTGGGGCCCAAAATTGCCATTTCTGCAATAGCTGGGATTCTGCTGGTTCTGTTCAGGGGGACTAGTCATGGGCATTTTAAAAGCCAGTCATGTGCAGAAACCCACCAGGAGCTTGGTCTGGCCTTGTAGCTCAGTTCCTCTTGTTCTCTTGTAAGAAAGTCTTATAAGTTAGCAGTTGAAGCATGGAAGGTAGGTAAACAGACTGGGAATGTTCTGGAAGGAGTCACTTTTTATATCAGTATTATTTTATTATTATGATTTCCTTTCTGGTGTTTTTTTTTTGTTTGTTTCAAATTACTGGCTTGATTTGTGTTTTATTTTCCAGTTTGTTCCTTTTGGTTTTGTTCATTTGACATATTCTGTGTTCTTTTGCGTGGCCAGCCGTGGCTGGGGCACTCAGCCTCCTCACTGGGAGTGCTGGGGAGAAGGGGGTCATTCTCCCAGATTAAAGACAGCAATAAAGCATAAAAATAGGAGGAAAATACCCCAAATGTCCTACTGGGCAGGGTGTTCAGACTGCAGTGGAAGGATTGTCTTTGCCCTTTCTGCAAACCCACTTCCCTGTGTCTTGTGGAGGAAATATGAAAGTGCATGGCTCTCACTCCAGTGCAAACTGGGCAAAGTGTAACTGGATTTAGCAGAGTCCTCAAGGCACACTGGGCCTAAAGATCTGTTTGTGACTCAGGGATGAGAGTAAGAACTTTGAAAACAATCATTCCTCAGTAAAACTGCTTTTTGTTAATTCAAAAGCATCAGAGGAATGAGGAGTGGTGACCAGCTTTTATCTGCTGCTTCTTCCAGGTGATACTTGAGGGGCTTGTAAGGACACTCCAGTTTCTGGCAGTGTCTGCAGAGAGTTTAAAGGCTCTTTATTGCAGTTGGGTGAGATTGGATTTATAGATTTGCCTTGAAAATACATCACTTCTCAGTAATGATTGACAGAAGTGTGATCTAATCCCTGGAAGTGTTCAGAGCCAGGTTGGAGGAGCAACCTGGGGTAGTGGAAGGTGTCCCTGCCCATGGCAGGGGGGTGGAACTGGGTGGTCTTTGGGGTCCCATCCAACCCAAACCATGCTGTGATTCCATGAATTCCCCCAAGTGCCCAGGCTCGGGTTGGGGTACAGAAGTGACAGGCCCTTTGTCCACACTTTGCCAAGGTCTCAGACCTGTGGCATCCCCATTTACAAACCCACACTTCCTGCAGCTCTCCTGTCCCTCAGGCCCTGCACAGAGAGCAGCCCCTTCCACCTTCCCCACCTCCTCATCACCCTTAGTCTGCTGCCACCCAGAGAAGGTGGTTTTGTAGGGCCACACTTCCCAAAATGTCCTCCTGGGATGGACAGGAGCTCTGTAGGGCCACACTTCCCAAAGTGTCCTCCTGGGATGGACAGGAGCTGTGTAGGGCCACACTTCCCAAGGTGCCCTCCCAGGATGTTCAGAAACACCCTGGTGTAGTTCAGGCAGTGAGTGCAGTGGGAATTAGACCCATTTAGGCTTTGGAAAATCCCACAGGTACCTAAATACCTCTTCAAACCCACTGCCTCCCTCCTCCTCCAAGTGTTTTCTCTAAACCCTCCTCTCTAAACACACCATGGGCTCATTGCTTGGCAGTGTCCTGGGCATTCCCACCGTGGGATTTGGCCTCCTCCAGTCTATGGATAACTAATCACTTCCATCTGGAGGTACAGACTCTTAAATTTAAACCTCCTGGCAAAAGATTTGCTTTTCTTACTTAGTTTTCACAGAGCCCTTCAAAGAAATTCAAGATCCCAGAGACCAAGGTTGGAAAAAATCCTTTCCCAGCCAGGGCAGGATTTGCCAGGGTGCTGTAAAACAGGGAGCCAAAGGAAAGGGCTTTTATAGGGTGCAGCTGGGTGCTTAGTTAGTGCCAGCCACGCTCAGTGGAAGCAGCAGGACCTCTCTTGGCGAGCCCTCTTGCTGCTTTAGTCCTTTACTTTACACCATTTCAGTTTTGATGCCCCATTTAATTTCCGTTGGCTTTTTTTTTTTTAATTTAAAAAAAAAACCCTCTTCATTAAAAAAAAAAAAAAGACAACAACAACAACGACCAAAAAAAAAAGCTTTCTTCTCTTTTAATTTTATCTTCCTAAACCAAATTTTCGTACGTTTCATTTTAGATTTTTTCGTTATCATTTTCCTTTTTTTTGTTTTTCTTTTATCTTTCCCATCTTTTGTTTGTTTTTTTTTCCCCCCCCTCCCCCGCCCTTCCTCTTCTCCCCTTTCC